>JAJEJO010000426.1:184570-440526 GCA_020662805.1 Glaucomys volans
TTTTTTTTTTTTTTTTTTTTTATTGAACACAAATGGAGTACAGCTATTGTTTCACTGGTTGTACACAAAGTAGAGTCACACCATCTGTGCGTTCATGCATTTACACAGGGCAATGGTATCTGTCATACACTCTGTTATTAATTTTACCCCCCACCCGCCCCCACCCCTCCCTTCCCTCTATGCTAGCTATCTTTCCTCCATTCTCCTTGGCTTATACCCAAAGGACTTAAAATCAGATTGCCTCAGTGATGCAGCCACATCAATGTTCATAGCTGCTCAATTCACAATAGCTAGATTATGGAATCAACCTAGATGCCCTTCAGTGGATGAATGGATAAAGAAACTGTGGTATATATACACAATGGAATATTACTCAGCTATAAAGAAGAATAAAATTATGACATTTGTAGGTAAATGGATGATGTTGGAAACTGTTATGCTAAGTGAGATCAGCCAATCACATAAATCCAAAAGCCGAATGGTCTCTCTGATAAATGAATAGTTTTTTAAATTAATGCTTTACAGATTTTCATAAAGGTGAAATTCACTGTTGTTTATCTTGTTTCTTCTCTGCTCTCCCCTAGCACCCTAGAAATCTCTAGATACCTCTATTAGCACCTAATTGCAAATTATCTCTTTCCATACCTGAATCCTTCATTAAACTATATGCAGCATGGAGAATGTATAATGATTTTACAGATCCAACAACTAAGTATCTCTTGATTGACAGGCAGCTCTAAAAACTTTATTGAATCATTTTAAAATTCTTTGGTGCATAAATTTCTTCTCTGTGTTTCAGAAAAGAAAATGCAGGACAAAGCAAAAATCATTAGGGAAGAATAAGAAAACATATTTTAACCAAGTTAACAATTCACTCAAATCTTGCATGTTCAACTGAACCCAATTCTGGAGCTCATTTTTCCATACATGATCCAGTGAACTGCTAAAAATGCTTCTTAAGCCCAATATTAGAATACCCAGTTGGAAATGGTGAGTTTAATGAGACCTATGATTTAGTTTCCAAATTCACCCACATTTGTCAACATAGTTGGTGGAATTTTTATTCATGCTCTTTTGTTTGAAATATTTGACCCAGAGTACAGGCAAAGATAATATGATTAAGTCATTCTTACCTAGGTGTTACAGCTGGAAGCTTTGCACTTAACTTCTCAGAAAGAAATGACAAGCTTTAACTTGTATTTCTCGCACATCAGGAAATATAGCACCTAAAACCCAAAATCTATATCCTTCATTTTTTTTGGAAATATGAACTTCTGCCATCTCATAATCCCCACTCAAGCCACTGCTGACAGAAGGCATATCATTTTATATAGCAAAGATGAAATACTAGAATGCTAAAACAGTGTTTCCCTTTTACAAATCACTCTAATAACCATGAAGATTTGTAGTCAAACCATGTACATAAGGCAAAATAGTGCCTCTTTGTAAACTCCCTAGGGTACTTTTACAAAACACTGTATAGGGATTTTGCTGCATGAAGCCCATTAATATTAATATGAGTCACACGGCTAAATCCCTGTGTGCTGCAATGGAAAGTACTTCACTGCATGTAATTGGGAATGATTTTCTTTAAATCAGCTTCTTTCCTAGAAGCCTGCTGCTAGTGACGGCAACATCCACTGTTGCCAGCATATTATCAATGCTCTTTTCTGAACAGCAACTGCTGGACAGACAAGTACCTCTTCCTTCACTAAATGTTTTGGCATTGGGGGATATTCTATCAGTTTCCACCTCATCTAATCATTTTTCACTTGGTTATATGGGCAACAATACTGCATAAGGAACTCACCTTACCATCCATCCTAAAGGAAGTTTATTAGAAAAGTTTTGTTACTAGAAAATATATTTTGCTTTCTGTCTTAAAGAGAGATGAAAACTAAAGGTTAGTGATGCCCATTCACTCACCTATGTTTTACCAAGATGAAACTTGACCTTGAACCTGTCAAGGTAAGGAGAAAATTATTTTATATTTATCATTCCCATCTTTGTATTTGTTTATCTCCTGGCTTTTTGACTGTAGAGCCATTTGGAGATTTAGATGGGTTTTGCTTTTGAGCCAGGTTTTGAAGTAAGAAGAAAGAGGAAGACATTGCCACTTGGTGACTGTTATGAATTGAATATTTGTATTCTCCTCCAAATTCATTGATTGAAGCCTTTAGCCCCAATGTCACTATATTTTGAGAGGGTACCTGTGAAGGATTGATAAGGGTAAAATGAGGTCATAAGAGTAGGGCCCTCATCTAATGGGCTCCTGTCCCTATATGAAGAGAAAGGGACATCAGAGCTTTCTCTCTGCCATGTGAAAACACAGCAAGAGTCAGCTGTCTGCAATTCAGGGAGAGAGCCCTCACAGGAAACTGCAGCAGCCAATACCTTGATCTTGGACTTCCTGGCCTCCATAAGTATGAGAAAATAAATATTTATTGTTTAAGTCACTCAATATAGTCTTTTGTTATTGAAAGTCCAAAGAGACTAATGCAATGACAGAACAAATGAATGTAAAATGTTAGTTTACCCTTTGTCTTTCCACTCGGAATACAAAGAGCTTATAAAAACTCATCCATCAAAGATTGTCTGATTTTGGACATGATTCAGAGAAAGCACTTAGTATTTACAGTAAAAATCTAATTGCAAATGGATTAACAAATGACTGATTTTTCCGGTATTATCTAGAGCATGCAAATAGTTTCCTTAGACTGACTACCTTTCACATAAATTACTTGTTTTCTTTAGTCATTTTCCCTAAATATATTGCACACCCACCTTTTCTTTCTTTTATTTTTCTTTGTTCTTGTTTTTTGTACCAGGAATTAAAGCCAGGGGTGATTAACTACTGAGCTATACCCCCAGTCCTTTTTTGTATTTTATGTTGAAACAGGGTCTTGCTAAGTTGCTTAGGGCCTCACTATGTTGCCTGGCTTTGAACTTGAGATCCTCCAGACTCAGCCTACTGAGACAGATGCTAGGATTGTACACCTGTACCACCTTGCCCAGTTGCACCTTTTTCCTTTAAAAGAAAGTGAAACAATAAGTGTCCTTATTTATAAAAGATCAGTGCTTTCAACATTATGCCCACTATCCACCAAGGAATTGGAAGAGATATATACCAGCATTTTTGCCACAAGGTATTTCAATAGCAAAGACTAGATTTAACATTTTTATGCAAATGTAATACAAGCAATAATTGTGAATTGGGTTGAATTTGTTTTAAGAGCACTTCTTTAAGAGGTGCTTGGAACCAACCCTACTCAGTTATCTAGACTTTCTTGGAAACCTTACTTCCTAGAGCCACCAAGATCTGTTGTGACTTCCTAACAGACATAAAATTTATTACTTTGTATTATATTCATTGGAAACATGGTAGATGAATTAACTTTTTTAAATCAAAAAGTTAATGGATGCTAATATATCAAATTATGTCTTTATTCTTAGCAAGTGAACATTTCAAGTAGGATAGTTAAAAACTTAGAGTAAGAATTGATTCATATAAAAACTTCAAACACTATTTCAGAGCAATGAAAGAGATATTTTTGGTCAGAATTTCTAGAAATCTCTCAATTGTATCACACTGGAGATTATTGTTTATTGCTTTTCTCCTGATATTGCTAAAATGTCATAAATGCATGCTTTTGCATGCTAAACAAAAAAGCAATTCAAATATGTTCAAAATTTAAAATGAGGTCCTAGTTGATTCTTGGATACTTAATAAAGTGGGTTAAGTTTCAGCTACCCTTCATTTATTTAATGAGAGTAATTACATACAGTGAGAAAAAAATGTTCTATTGGGATCACAATCTCTTAAACCTCTCTATTTTCCACAAGTATATTATCAGAGAAAATTAGTTTCCTGTAATTAAAATTTAAATACATGTCCCCTATGATTTTTCAGTGAGAAGGGCAGCTGCTTATCTAATAAGAATACTAAAAAATTATAGAACATTTTCTTCCAAGATATGTTTGAATACAACATGCTGACAATGAAAACTTAGTTCAATTCTTCTTGGTAGAATTTTTCAACTTGTTCCAGGTCATATAGATGTATTTCTGGACAACCTCAACAGCAACAAGAAAGTCATACAAGCAAAAAGTGAAATAAAAGCCCAACTGAATTTTAGAAAATTGCTTTAATTTTATCTTAAAGTTACATCCTAATTTTTCCTTTATTTTTTGACTAAGTGTTAATTATTACTCCTGAAAAAATAGAAATGTTTATTTTTGCCTATAACATTATAATGTGATTTCCATGAAAATAGAAATCCCCTTCATTCCTATCACCCTTGTTAACCATATCCACATTTACTTAAAACTAGCATAGTACCTTAAATGTAGTATCCACTTGGGCGAAAACTGCTGAGTAACTTAATATCTTCCAAAATAATGAAATATAAAACATTTAAAATCCTCCAAGATTGAAATCAGTTTATTTTAACAATTACAAAAGTAATGTAGATTTATTATGTCTTTTTTTTGCTAATGTTAGAAAATAACCATAACATCTCATTGTTTCAACTGCTATTTTATTGGCTATAAAGTGAGTTTGATAATCCTTTTATCTTTGTTGTGAGTGTGAATTTGCTGTTCTGTAAGTTGTCTGCTCTTACATTATACAAATTTTCTACTGGTTTCTGCTTTTTACTAATTATCACACCTATTTATATTCAAGGACACTAAAAATTTGCCTACTCATGGGCTGAAAAAGTTTTCTCCCAAACTACTCTTCCCCTTTGAACTTCTGTATCATCTCTTTTGACATTCCTTAATAAAAAATTGTGCAGTTAAACCTGTTTGTCTTCTCAACAATAATGATAAAAATTAAAATGCAATGGTACAGCACTGTTAATGAGCTAAATGAAAAGAGCTATTGATTTGAAAATTTATACCCAATGGTCACCCACTTTAAGTAAAAGTTCCCTTTTAATGTAGAGTAAATAGAAAATCACTTTAATAAATGCTGCTAGGTCACTTGGATATCCTACTGTTGTGGAAGTCAGTGAAATCTTTACCACACACTACGAGCAAATTTCAAACCGATAATTTTTCTGTAAGAAGATGGAAGAAAATCCTCTCACAATTCTATATTACGTAGAACACATGAAACAGAAATTGTAAAGGAAATAATTGTAAAGGAAATAATTGAATAGTACCACTGCAAGTTTGAAAGACAAGCCAGTGGATGGGATGAGATATATAAAATACATGTATACATACATATATACATATAAACATATGTATATATAGAATATGTATATATATACATATATACCTGATTACTGGTATATATATATGTATATGTATATATGTATGTATTTAAATAAATAGATGAGTGAAAGGAAATCTAGTAGAGGAAGGAGAACAAGTACTGGAGAGTGGATAGGAGGAAAAATCGGAAGGGAAAGGAGAAGATAATGAACTGAAATTGAATTCCATACGTGTATGAGTTTGAGGGGATGGTCCCAACTACTATGTATAATCATAAAGTTCTAACAAAATAGATGCATATATGTATATATGTATATGTATATACATATGCATGTGCATGTACGTGTGTGCATATATATATATATATGTGTACATATATATATATATATATATATATATTTTTTTTTTTTTACTGAGGATTGAATCCAGGGGTGCTTAACCACTGAGCCATATTACCAGCCCTTTTTGATTTTTTAAGACAAGGTCTCACCAAGCTGCTTAGGGCCTCACTAAATTGCTGAGGCTGGCCTCAATCTTGCAATCCTCCTGCCTCAGTCTCCTGAGTGGCTGGAGTTACAGGAATGTGCCACTGGGCCCAACAGTAAAATAATTTTGACAAAGATATTTCACTCAGAGTCTACAAAGAATTCACAGTACAAGTGCCAAAGGACAGCAAGCAGACCTCCACGGATTCAGAGAAGCCTTTATTCCTTTGTAGGCTTGGGCACCCTTCAGATCTACTTTCCAGATGGGAAAATGGCCATAAGTTGTAGAGGGGATCCTGGTTTTGTAGTTTACAATGAGGATGATGTAATCATTGGAAATCCTGCATGTGCAGTTTTGACCATAGAACCAGACCCCCAGGGATGAGTATTCAAATCTTGCCCATTGTCATTCAGGACTAGGTTGACATGGGGAAGACCAAGGTTTAGGGCCTGGCATTCCATATCTGCCCCTTTCTTTTAAGGCCCATGGTTATCATGAATGCACTGGGAGATGTTTAATATTTGGCCAATTTCTTCTCCCACTTCCCCGAACCACACCATCCTTCCATTTTCTTGGGGATCTGTCTAACAGGAATATTATTTTCCATAACCCTACATATCATTGCAAAAGTGGCTTAATAATAATTGTTAAATATGTGAATAAAAACCTCATAAAAGAGTGTACCAAAAGATCAATTTAGATATCAAAAGATGGAGAATTATATTTGACATCAAGAAAATTCAAATTGAAATTATAATGAGGTACCACTACATACTCAAAAGAATTTCTAAAATAAAAATGGTAGACTCTGCCAGGTGTTGACATGTGTGTGGGATAACTGACATTCATGTACACATCACTTTAGGTTGGTTCAAGTATTTTAGAAATCTCATTAAGACTCATACCTTGTTTCTCAGGATTCTGTGCACAAATATACACTGAAAATAAAAATGTACGTATAGTAATCAAAAAACGTGTACAAAAAATATTCATAATGTCAGTAGTCAAAATAGTCACAAACTTTAAACTCAAATGTTTGTAAGCAGTAGAATAAACAAATAAGACATTTATGAAATAAAATTTGACAAAGAATTGAAAACAAATGATCCATAACTACTTGCAAAAATAATATGGATAAATCTAAATGTGCAAGTCAAGATAGTGACTGCATTTAGACAGGTATTGACTAGTAGAGAGCAAGTAAGAGGTATCCAGGATGTTACTAAAATTCTATAATTTGATCCAGGTGTAATGACACATGTCTATAAATTTAGGAAAATGAGACAAACTATTTACTTAAGACATATACACTTTAATAACTATGATTTTTCATTAATCTTATTCCTCAATTTTTAAAGTATTAAAAAGAAAAATTATCAATCAACACATAATTATGAGAAGTGATGTGATGCAAGCTATTGCTAATAAATTGAATTAACATGAATTTTCAAATATTTCCATAGTTCTATTTATTTATTACTATTCCAATTTCATTGCTCTGATGACAGCTACATTAAATATTAATATCTGACAAGGAATGATTATAACTTCAATATTATCTGTGAAACCCCTCTAATGAAATCCTACCTTTAACTTCAAGATAATATAGAATAATAATTAGTACTATTATTGAAATCACGTTTAATGTATATACTGTTTTGGGAATGATTTTTTTTTGTTAAATCTTACCTTCTAGTACAGAGAATTTTATGTTCTTTAATTATATTTGATTGTGTAATTCATATTATCCTTATTATTTTGTTAAATTAATCCTAGATATTAAATTTTATCACATATATGAACATGATTTTATGACTACATATCTAATTATTGCTATTATAAAGAAAATCTATAGATTTTCATATATTTCACATATTTAACTTGAATTAAGCCTTCCACTGAAATTCTTACATAATTTCTAATAATGGCTTAGACTTTTGTATAACACATGATGTATGCAAAAGATGTGCACATCACCAATTTTTATGAATACTTTATATTCACTTGAAATGAATTGATACTTGCTAACTCTTAAGTACATAGCTCCATATGTATACATTAACATAACTTGTTAATTATTCTAAATAAATAACAAGTTTTCTGAAATACTACATCCCAACTGTTCTACAGCCTAACAGTTATACTTATCTAGTTGACATATAAATAATTGAAACATATCATTTAAATATATATACACACACAAATACATACATACATATATATATACACACACATATATAAATAAAATCACCAGCATGATATTGAATTTGTTAATTTATCCCTTTAATTCTATTAAGTTTTGCTTCATATAATTTGAGGTATTTTAGTGAGCTTAGATTATTACATACTTATGGTAAACTAAAGCTGTTATTCTTATGTAGAGATAATTTTTAGTTTTAAAAATCATTTTTTTCTTTAAGTCATTTTTCTGGTATCAGTATAACAGTCCTTCCTTCTATTACTCAGTATTTCTCCAGTACTTCTTTCTTCATCCTTTAAAAATTTTATACTTTCTGAAAGCTTATATTTAGGTGTGTCACTTCTAGATATCATATGATTATCAGCCTGAATAAAATAGATAACCTAATGTAACAATTTATTATTTAACTTGTGCAAATTGTAATTTTACAAATGAACTTGTTTCTACCATCTTGTATTTATCCTGCTTTTAATTCCCTTCTTCCCGTATGTTCTTTCTTGCCTATTTTAGGTTCAACTTTTGTTCTTTATTCCCTTCTTTTTTCCTTGAATTTATATAATCACACCCTTTATTTTTTTCTCCTTTGAATTTATACACCCATGCCCTTTTTTCTCCCAATAGTGGTTGCCCTTGAAAGGTTTACCATGTGTATTTAATTAAATCACACCTGAATTTATATTACTTTTAAATTTTCTTATCACTGAATGTTACTTAGTTACTTAGTCCTCAGAAAACTTTAATTCACATTATTTACTTCAAAGTATCATATTTTTTTGTGTCAGAGTTTAGACTTACCTTTTCTTAATTAGACATTATTATGATTTTTGTCATCTTCCTCCTCATTGTTATTTTTACTGTCAGATCAAATTTGGGCAGCTGCAGGGGGAGGGAGCACAGTCACCTAGCAACACACTGTGCCAGAAGTGACCAATGAGGCAGACCTGCTGACCCTGACGTCCACCTTGGGTCCACCTTTTCCTGGGCAGTACCCCTGACCCCTTCCTCAGTATAAAATCCCTGAGCAGCCAAAGCCATGTGCGATTTCTTCTGGCTCTCCCACTCCAACTTTCACCCTGGGGGGCTGGAGATTTTGCCCAGGACACAGACTCCAATAAATCTCAAGCCACTACTTTTGTCTGACTCTGGTGAACCCACCTGGGGAGTTTACTTCTTTTGGCCACCTGCCCCTTTGCGAGCTTTACATTTGGTGCCGGAAACCCGGGAGAGAGCTTGGACTTCTACTGGGGTCCACTCTCTCCTCCAAAAGAGCCAGAAGTCCCTTTAACAGAACTGGGGTAAATGGACTTTTTCTACAGTCTTCCAGAACTCTCCCGTTACTGGTCTGTTCGTAAGTCGATAGCGCCACAGACCCCCCCCGCCGTTTGGGCATGGAAGCCTGGGAGACGTCCCAGACTCCACTAGCCCCCCCCTCCCGTTTTCTCCGTTCTGGATCCCTGTAGGTCAAGGAGACTTCCTGACCTCTGGCCCATCCATTTTCCATTCCGTTTTTCGGGTGAACACAGCTGGAGGGGGATGCCCATCCTGCCCTGTTCACTCCCGGAGTAATGCTGGAAGGCGTAGAAAACGCTAACCTTTTGGCCACGGCTACTGTAATTTCACTAAACAGACATGTGGAGGCTTGATTTTATTGAAATCTGTGTCCTGCCTTCCCATCTCTCCTTTTTCTGTCTGCTTCCCTACCTAAAACATCCCCGCTTTCTTTTCACCTTCCTGCCTCTCCTTTTTCTGTCCGCTTCCCTGCCTAAAACCTCCCTGCTTTCTTTTCCTTCACGTTTTTCAGACCCACCGGAAATGCTCTCTGCTCCCGCCCCTCGGCTTCCGTGGAAACCGCCAGTATTGGCCAAGACTGCGTGTCCATCAACTGCACGCCCACCTCTTCCCCCTGCCGCCTCCTCTGTCTCCTCTGTTCCTCCGTCTCTCCACCCCCTTCTATCAACACAGCACCGGTGCCAGGTGACGGACTCACCAGCGCCAGACTCCGCCACCAAGCTGGCTATTACCCGCCAATGCCGCCATAGCCGCGAGACCAGCGCACGCTTCCTCTCTCTACCCCTCCCTTGCCGGCTTGCCACTGCCCCCACCACAGCAGCTGCCGTGGCTTACACCCAATGAGCCAAATGCAGCCCACCGCTTCTCCGTGCCCCCCCTCCAAACTCCGCCCACAGGGCCTGGCCTCTGAACACTCTCTTGCACTGCTCCCCTTCCCCCTGCCGCCTCTTCTGTCTCCTCCATCTCTCCACCCCCCTCTGCCAACCTGTGCACGCCCCACTCTGGGCTGGGCCTGCTACTGAAAGTGCCTCAGGCTGAAACCTGATGGATGCTGCAAAGCCACTTATGCAGTGCTTATACAGAATCACCACTGCCTAATTCTAACTATGCTTTCTTAATTCCTCACTCACTGTCATCTTTCTCTACTGATTCCTCTACTTATATTAAGTGAGGGAAATTACCCAAAATCCAGATAAACATCCAGAACTGCCCACAAACCCCTATCGGAAATCTGGTAAAAATGGCCTTTAAACTCTACAAGCCCGAGAGGCAGGCTTATTTACAGAAAAAGGTAACACTCCAGTCAAGTCCCTGGTAGTTAACCTGTGGCCTGCTACTCCAGCAAGAACTCCAAAGGTGGACCAGCTGTCCTCTCCGCCAGGGGTAAGCCATAGCCCCAACCAAGTTGTGTCCACCTGCAACCAAGCAGAACACTGGAAGAGTGACTACCCTATGGCTGGCCCCTCCCTAGTGCCTCTACGCAGGGGTGTGACCAGCCAGGTGGTCCCTTCCCTTCAACTGCTGGGATTCGAAGAAGACTGAAGAAGCCTGGACTTGAGGAATGCTGAGCCCAGGGCACGCTCCAGGGTAACCTTATGGACACAGGAGGTACCTAATCTGTTTTGCCTGCCCACTCTGGGCCTTTATTTCCTTCCCAAGTTTCGGTTATGGGAATTGATGGAAACCCTCCATGCCAAACAGAACAGCTAAATTAGCCTGTACCCTGGAGGGGCACATTCTTTCACACACTCTTTCCTGGTTATTCCTTCCTGTCCAGTCCCCCTCCTAGGCAGAGATGTTCTCTAACTTCTGGGAGCCACCCTGTCTTGACAGCTGACAGTGAACAGTTTTCAAGGTGAAAACTGGCAGATTGATTTCACCCTTATGCTCAGATGCAAGAAAGCTCCTTTACTTACCTTGGTTGATACTTTTTCAGGCTGAATAAAAAGAAAACTTCCCTACCCCCAGGGAAACTGCTGATTCCCAGATTCAGACTTCCTGCATCCATCCAGTCAGATGAGAGTCCAGCCCTCACCTCACTGTTCAACTAGTTTCCAGAAGCCTCAACATCACCTGAAGACTCCATATCCCCTACCGACCTCAATCCTCAATGGTAAAGTTTACACAGGGACAACAGCCAACCCTCCTGAGACTTCACTTAGAATCTAAAAGTTTATATTCAGGTGGTTCCTCAGGCTCATCTATCCATCCAGGAGCAGGAAAAGGAAATCCAATGCCAGATCAACGCAGCTACTCAGCCTAATGCTAATCCTTTCTCAGGTCTTACTCTGATACATCAAGGTCTTTGACTTCTCAATCGCTCCAGAGTTAATAACATCTCAGATTGTTTTCTTTGTGCAGGTTTGGACCGGACCCTGCTAACAGCTGTTCCTATGAGTACCCCCCCTTAGTACTTCCTCAAAGGCTCAAAGGACCCCTATTCACCTTTGGAGGGAGTCCCCCTTATTACAACTCCTCAGAGAACTTTGCGAACTGTTACACTTTCTCTCACTCAGTACTTTGCAACTAAACCGTACAGGTCTCTTCTCCCACATTTGCTCCTCCAGGATTCTTCTTCTGATGTAATGGTACTCTGACAAGGAATTAGATCCCAATATGCCCTTCACTTTCTGTGTGCTCTCCACTTTAGTTCCTCAATTGATTCTATATAGTGAAGTTGAAATAATCTGGCCTGTTCAAAACCCTGGTATCCCTACAGAGACAAATAACATCTGTTGCCCAAGTTTCCTCTCAGAACCGCTGAGCACTATATCTGCTGACAGTGAACAAAGGAGAAACATGTCTATTCCTAGAGGAAGAATACTACTAGTGCATTAACAAAGCCAGACTAAGAAACTGGACTCATTGAGAAAACTCTCCTGCATCTGAATTTGCCCAGAGCTGCATGAGTGAGTTTGCCAGAATGCCATACAACCAAACACTCCTGCACCCCTATAGCCACTTCCTCACTGACCCAGACCCTGAAATCTTTTTATCCCATGACGCCCCCAACCATGCAGGAAGTAGCGAGACAGACTCCAGTGCCCTATATCACCAAAAAGGTCAGAATGTCAGATCGAATTTGGGTGGCTGCAGGGGTGGGGGGAGCAAGGTCACCTAGCCACACACTGTGCCAGAAGTAACCAATGAGGCAGACCTGCTGACCCTGACGTCCACCTTGGGTCCACCTTTTCCTGGGCAGGACCCTTGACCCTTTCCTCTGTATAAAAATCCTGAGCAGCCAAAGCCACATGCGATTTCTTCTGGCTCTCCCATCCCAACTTTCACCCTGGGGGGCTGGAGATTTCGCCTGGGACACAGACTCCAATAAATCTCAGGCTACTACTTTTGTCTGACTCTGGTGAACCCGCCTGGCAAGTTTACTTCTTTTGGCCACCCCGCTGCCTTTGCGAGCTTTACGCGCCGCCCTTTTTGAGAGCTTTACACTTCCTATTTGCATGAATTGACACACATTTTCTATACATTCACTTTCTATTCCTGCTTAAATCCTCTACTTCTGAGATTATTTTTCTTCCTGAAGTACAACTTCCAGAAGCTCATTTTGTGTATCTAATGGTGGAAATTTATCAGTTACTATTTATTTGTAATGGTATTGAGCTGATCCTCACTCTTGAAAGAGAAGTTTACTGAGTATAAAATTCTAACTTAAAAGTTATTTTGTTTCAAGTCTTTTGAAAATATTATTTAGTATTTTGTTATTTTTAGAGTGGTTGATGAGAAGTTGCTGTTGATATGATTCTCTCTTTTTATTCCTTTCTCCCTGACTAATGTAAAGACTTTGTTATTGTTTGTGGGAATCTGAAATTCTGATTACAATTCCAATGTGTCCAGATGCAGATATTTTTTCATTTTCCTTTTTTTCTTGCTTTTCTACTTAGGATGCATCTTTCTTCCAGGATCTATGAATTCACAAATTATAAATAATTGGTTTTCATGTAAATCAGAAAAAAAAAGATGAGAAACTAGGAAATGTGTCAAGGAGAAGTAATGTGCATACTAAAATCTTCCTGAAAGATGAAACAAAGAAAAAAAAATAGAGTAAAGGCAATCATAAATGAAGAATTACTAGGAAAAAACAAGCTTAGAAACTTTCCCTAAATGGGGGGAAAAGATGTAAAACAATAAGCAGTACGTTTTATGCTAAAATTCTGAGAGAAGACACACATTATAGTTCAAGCAAATACACAGTGTTGGAATACTGAAAAAAATCTTGCACGCTGTAAGCAGAAGAATTATCAGACTAGTACTGGCCGTCTAATCTACAACATATGAAGATGAGACCAGAGCAAAAGACAGGTATCTAATTATCAAAGAAAAGGAAATGGGTAGACAGCAGTCTCTATCACCTGGCTGCTAAGAACTTCTGGGGAAGGGGAAGGATCACATTTTCCAACACAAACAATCATGCCTTTGACAGCTCTTCCTGCCCTTTTGGTCACCATGTAGGCAGGATGGGAGGAGGGGGTATAAGAAGAAAGGAAACCTACACCCTATTCCCTCAGGGCACCAGCTCCAG
Organism: Glaucomys volans; assembly: GCA_020662805.1. Lineage (NCBI taxonomy): Eukaryota > Metazoa > Chordata > Mammalia > Rodentia > Sciuridae > Glaucomys > Glaucomys volans. Next base: position 198,304 of record JAJEJO010000426.1, read on the forward strand.
ACACCCTCCTCTCTGAAGAAGAGTCAGTCAGTCTCTCTCTCTCTCTCTCTCTCTCTCTCTCTCTCTCTCTCTTTCTATGCTTTAAATAAAAATTTTGCTCTTGTCTGTATGTTTCTCATGTGTTTAATCTTCAATACCAGGAAAACAGGACCTGATCCTGATTTTCAAGAATGGTTTCAAAGATACTGAGTAAAAAATAAACCAGCCTAAGAATTTTATTCAATGACTAAGATCAATTCAGCTATCAAGATTAAAGAAAGGTACCTCTGTTATTTCAAGCACTCAGAGACAGTAATATAGACACAAAAAGCATGGAGAAAACAATCAGGAAAGAATTCTAATATAAAACAAGAGGATCAAGACAGATAGATGTAAAATAGTAGTTATGGTGATGAGTAATATATGTTGCAATACACTGGGTTACTTCTAAAAAAAGATACACTCTATCTGCAATTGTGCAGTATGAATGCAAAATACCAATCACAAAATAGAAAAGTTAGTTTGATTTAATGTAAAGAACTTTTTAATAATTTCTTATTACCAAAGTATTAAAAGGAAAGGTTATAAAACTGTGATTTAGTGAGAAGATACAAATGGTCCTGACCATTTTTTCTGAAACTTGAGAGAAGAGTAGAAAGTGTAAGTATTATAAAAGACTTACCTTTTGTAGGTGGAGGGAAAGCCTCGAAAGATGAAAACCTGGTGAGGAAAAATAATCAGAAATTTTCAGTTTTCCACTGAAAGAGAAACTGAGAAAACTATCTCATTCACAATAGCCTCAAAAAAAAAAAAAACTTGGGAATCAATGTAACAGAAGAGGTCAAAGACAACTACAATAAAATCTATAGAACACTAAAGAAATTGAAGAAGACCTTAGAAGATGGAAAAATCTCCCATGCTTCTGGATAGGCAGAATTAATATTGTCAAAATGGTCATAATACCAAAAGTGTTGTACAGATTTAATGCAATTCCTGTTAAAATCCCAATGACATTCTTCATAGAAATAGAAAAAGGAATCATGAAATACATTTGGAAAAATAAGAGACCCAGAATAGCCAAAGCAATCCTTGGCAAGTAAAGTAAAGCAGGTGGTATCACAATACCAGACCTTTAACTATACTACAGAGCAATAGTAACAAAAACAGCATGGTATTGGCACCAAAATAGACAGGTAGATCAATGGTACAGAATAGAGGACACAGAGACAAACCCATATAAATACAGTTATCTCATACTAGACTAAGGAGCCAAAAACATACAATGGAGAAAAGACAGCCTCTTCAACAAATGGTGCTGGGAAACTGGAAATCCATATGCAGCAAAATGAAACTAAACCCCTATCTCTCACCCTGCACAAAACTCAACTCAAAGCAGATCAAGGACCCAGGAATTATACCAGAGATCCTGCACCAAACAGAAGAAAAAGTAGGCCCAAATCTTCATCATGCCAACTTAGGAACTGACTTCCTTAACAAGATACTGAAAGCACAATAAGCAAAATCAAGAACCAATAAATGGGATGGATTCAAACTAAAAAGCTTTTTCTCAGCAAAGGAAACAATAATGTGAAGAGAGAGCCTACAGAGTGGGAGAAAATCTTTACCACATCACCTCGGATAGAGTGTTAATCTTTAAGATATATAAAAAACTCGAAAACCTCAACACCAAAAAAACAAATAGCCCAATGAATAAATGGACTAAGGAACTGAACAGACACTTCACAGAAGAAGAAATACAATTGATCAACAGATATTTGAAAAAATGTTCAACATTTCTAGCAATCAGAGAAATACAAATTAAAACTACTCCAAGATTTCATCTCACTCCATTCAGAATGGCTGTTATAAAGAATACAAGCAATAATAAATGTTGGTGAGGATGTGGAGGAAAAGGTACACTCATATATTGCTGTTACGGCTGAAATGGGTGCAACCACTCTGCAAAGCAGCATGAAGATTCCTCAGAAAACGTGGAATGGAACCATCATTTGACCCAATTATCCCACTTCTAGGTTTATACCCAAAGGACTTAAAATCAGCATACTACAGTGATGAAGCCACATCAATGGTTATAGCAGCTCAATTCACAATAGCCAAACTATGGAACCAACCTAGATGCCCTTCAACAGTTGAACAGATCAAGAAACTGTGGTATATATATGCAATAGAATATTACTCAGCCTTAAAGAAGAATAAAATTATGGAATTTGCAGGTGAATGAATGTAAGTAGAGAATGTAATGCTAAGTGAAATAAGTCGATCCCAAAAAGCAAAGGACAAATGTTTTCTCTGATATGTGGATGTTAATTCACAATAAGGGGCAGAGGAGCTAGGGAAGAATAGAGGTACTTTAGATTAGGCACAGGGGAGTGAAGGGAGGGGAGTGGGTAGTGGTGTAGGAAGGATAGTAGAATGAATCAGACATTATTAGGCTAAGTACATATATGATCATATGACCAGTGTGATTCTACACCATGTACAACCAGAAGAATGAGAAGTTATACTCCATTTATATGTGATGTGCCAAAATGCATTCTACTGTCATGAATAATTAATTAGAACAAATAAAAAAATTAAGGTAAAAAAATTGTATGTGAATACGAGTGCTGAAATGAAAGCCATTTAAGGAATTAGAAATGTACAGCAAAATTTCCAAATTAATACGGATAAAAAAATTGAATGGAAACTTCGTTTAAAAATCAATAGTATGGGGCCAGGGTTGTGGCTCAGCCCTTGCCTAGCATGTGTGAGGCAATGGGTTTGAGTCTCAGGACTGAACATAAATAAATTAAATAAAGATCCATCAACAATTAAAAAACAATTTTAAAAATCAATAGTATGTGAAAGTAAAGGATACAATGTAAAATAAATAATCCACATATATAAATTAAAATATTTTTACACTGAATGTGAATAGGTGAAAAAGTAAACATAAAACAATCCCATCTAAAAAGAACTTGGTAAACTTTCAATTGAAGAGTGTCATTTTAACAAACTTTTTTCAGAATGAGCAGATCTATTTCTCAAGATGTATAAAAACTTAAAGGAAATATACAAACAGTAAACAAATATCATTAACTCTGCTTGGTTATTACTAACATTTTACCCTAGCAACAACTCTGAAAGATATTTCAGATAATTCTGAAAGACAATGAAGATAACTCTGAGATAAGTATTATCTCCATTGTTACAGGAGAAGAACTGAGACTCGGTACTCAAGCAACTCATTCAAAGTTACATAGCTAGCACATAGCTAGAACACGGAATAATCAAGATTCAAACCATATCTATCTAAGGGACTCTTTGTAGTCTACTTCACCCCACGAATTCCTGCTGATTGAAGTGGGAGCAGAACAACAGTAAACAAAACAGTTAAGTTGTTTTAACAAAATTATAGACAATATACATCAGATTACTAGTGCTTGAATGGAAGCCATTTAAGTACAAAATGGCAGAAAAAATGTTTGAGTTGCGGTTTTGCCATATATGTGACCTTAGAAAATTTACATAAACTTTCTGTGTCCAAGTTTTCTAATATCTTAAAGATGATGCTATCATTAGTAGATCATAGGTTAATTGTGAGTATTAAATATGGCAATATCTGAAAATACCTGAATCCAGACTTATCAGAGAATAAAAACTCAGTGATAATTATTGCTTCTTTCCCTACTGTCTTATCATCTCGTCTTCATAGAATTCTGAATTAAAGAACTACATCTAATTAATATATTAAAAAGTGATCAGATCTAGACTGTTGTGGTTAAGATTTTAGGGCTCAAAAAGAACAAAAGCAATCATCATTTATATGTTGATATAAGGCCTCACCTCGATACACAAAAGAAAAAAAGGAGATTAAACTAGGTTTAAGGCATTGAAAGACTAGGCTTCTTTAAGTCACATCATTGCATAAGGTTGCTATTATACAGAAATTTTTTTCTTTACAGTATTTCTAATCAGAAAGCAAATTTGATTTATTTTATCAACTCACTTTCCAAAGCTAAGCATATATATCAGGAAATCAGGAAGTCAAGTTAAAGTACATTTAGTATTATATTAAGGAGTAAATAAAGCTGTTTTTCAAAGTATTTGAGTTAAAAAAAAATCAGCTTAATTAGATGCATATTACCCATAACCCTATCCTTTCTTTATTATTTTTCATATTATCTACATTTTAATGTTTTTTTCTGATTTGATATTTGTTGGTTATAATTTTTTTAGATTGACTAAAAAATGAGCCAGCTTTGTACATTGGGATTTTGGATGGCCTTCCATCCTTTCCATTTTATGTGTCATATTATCTCTTTAGCTCTTAGAATGACAAGGTTGGTATAAAGATTCAATTGCAAGGAATTCTAACCTGCTCAGATAAATTAGAACCACACTAAATTGTTCTTAACAAATTTGACCTTATCTTTCTCTAACAAATTACTATATTGAGGAAAGATGAGCATGCATAAAGAATTAAGATTGTCATCACTTCAAATGATGCAAATTAATTCAAAATTGAGTCAAGAAGAAAGGAGGTGGGTAGGTTATTGCTTAAATTGAGTCCTTTGAACTCATCCACATAAATTGGATGAGTTCAAAGGACAAGAACTGGGGATTCAAAGAATGTCTTTGAACTCTGCTTTTCTCTGTAATTTAAAAATTCGTTTGGATACTGATGCTCTATATTTAGTGGCAAGGTGACCACTGAAATCCATGTGGTAACACACACACTTTCTTATTCTATGAACTTATTGAAACAAGACTTTAATTTCTATGTAAAATTAACTGGATATGTCCAGACATATATTTATTCCTCTGGTGGGAAAAGTGGAATAGAGGACCCAGACACAAATAAACCAACTAGAACAGACTCCCTGCTGAACAGAGGTCAGAGTTATCTGCAATAGAGGGAAAAAGACACTAAATTCCCTGTTAAATGTCTACTATGTATAGATATAAGGAAACATGTTCAATTAATTTGTCCCTCATTCCGGCTTCATTTGACTCTGTTTATTTTTTCTTTCTCAAATTATAAATCTTTTTACCTTTTTAATATATTCAACCTTATTTTTGGTATATGTGACAATACTTTGTATTCAGTTCATACATTTTAGTGAATTTTTAAAAATAATTTTGCTTCTTCACAAATTTCTGTCCCTGCATCCAAAAAGTAAGTAGTCTGTACTTTTCTGATTCAGAAGTTAATGGTGATTAGTACTTTAGAACTGATAATTAAGCTCCAATGAAATCTCATTTTCTTTTCCCTTCTATGATTCCCATTGAAATTGAATTTGGGGATATCTTGCATTTGAACCCCTATTACATATTTTTAAAACCTGTAATGGCTTGAGAGGCTGAAGCAGGAGGATCATGAGTTCAAAATCAGCTTCAGCAAAAACAAAGAGTGCTCCTGAGTTTAATCCCTGGTACCCCAAAATAAATAAATAAATAAATAAATAAATAAATAAAATTTAACCCTATAATGAATTATTCCTCTATTTTTCTCTAATATAATGTTAATGAAAGTATTTTCAATCCACGTTTCTTGGGTTTTGCTAAAGGACTTCATTTATTAATGCAGTGGCATCAAACAAATATATACAATAAAAATACCATAACTTAGTGTCAACTATACTAGTACCATGAGTTGTGTTTTTCGAGTCTTTGCTAAATGACAGAACTGTTACCTTCTTGAAGATAAAGGGCTGACATTTCTATTTAGTCAATTTAATTTGGTGATATGCAATGAGAAGTAGTATATATTTAGCATTCAGAGCATTTCCAAAAATCCCAACTATGATACAGGCTTGGCACATATACACCTATGTGGAAAATTATAATGGATAATTTTAGGTTAAAAACATTTAATATAATGAGTCATAGAATATAAGGACACCAGGAAGAATCAAGACAAGAGTTTTCTGAATGTAATAGAACAAACACCAAGTTTCAGCATACAATATGAATGATCTTCTCTTAATAGGACAGCAACACCCTACTTTCTAAATTTATACTGAGCTTGACACCTGCAAATATTCTCAGTTCATGAGACACTATGATTGTGTGGAGAAAGATTTTAACACACATCCTATATTTCTTATTCCCACAACACTTCTTACAAACCTGTTATATGAGAAACAAACTTACCTTAGAAAGATTAACAGGTTAAAGTTTGTTAGTGTGAAGATATAGTAACATAAATATATATACAAAGTGGGCTTCTGGGTGCTGATGTCAAGGATGACCATACAGTCATACAGAACAAGAAGATGGGAAAATAAAAATCAATCCACTCAAATAATATACACTCAGCATAACTTGAAGACAGGGAATATACAAAATTAAAAATAACTATTTGCCAAATAAGGAAAATCATTAAATCCAAGCACATAATCAGTTACACTTTTGTTCTAACTGAAAATTTTGTGGGAAGCAAAGGCAGACCAAGAAAATCTCAGAGCAGAAAAGGAGATAGCTGGTTCCTTGAGTTGATATAAAACAACTGCTAGAAAAACTAACAACTAAATTTATCCTAATTATGAAAATTCAGAAAAATGAGGACTTACAGAGAGGAGAGCACAAACCACAGGAATAAAAAATGTCTGTTTCCAGTTTCTACTTGGGTATACAGCTGGAAAAAAGCATTGCTGCCAATATGACAATGCAAAAGAAAAATGAAGAAGAGGAGGAGGAAGGGGAGGACAAAGTTTTCCTAAACCTGTTTGAATTCTAAGGCTGCACTAAACAAATTGGCACCAAATCAAAATTGAGATGGGTACCTACAGGGAAAGATAAAAGTATGACTTTACTGGCAATATGCAGATGGGCATCCATAAGCAGTGTCTCTGTGATGGGAGGCAATTGTGGCATTATTAGCAAAAATATAAAATCTTTAATCTAATCATTGAAATAAAAAGTTAGGCACACCCATATATGAAATAACTAACCAATACTATTCAAAAGTATCAGCATATACTGTAATTCCATTGGCTCAGGCGACTGAGGCAGGAGGATCACAAATTCAAAGCCAGCCTCAGCAATTTGTGAGGTCCTAGCAATTCAGTGAGACCCTGTCTCAAAATAAAGTACAAAAAGGGCTGGGGATATGGCTCAGTAGTTAAGTGCCCCTGAGTCCAATCCTTGGTTCAAGGAAAAAAAAAAGGTCAAGTTATAAAAGACAAAAAGAAAAATAGAGAAGTAACCATAAAGGGCTGATCAAGATTGGAGGAGACTGAATAGAGAAAATAACTAATAAACTCTAGGACCATGAATTGAATCCTGTATCAGATGAAAGACATTAATAAGAAAATTGGCATAATTCAAAGGTCTTTAGAGTAGTTAAAAGTATTGTGGCAGATAAAATGTCCTGGTTTTTATAAGTGTGCTCTGTTTATGTAATATATTAACATTAGGGGAAAATACAGAGGGGTATACAGGAAACCTCTATTCTTTACAATTTTTTTTTCTTTATGAACCAGGGATTGAACTCAGGGGCACTTGACCACTGAGACACACCCCCAGCCCTATTTTGTATCTTTTTATTTAGGGTCTCACTGAGTTACTTAGCGACTTTTTAGTGCTGAGCGTGGCTTTGAACCCGCAATCCTTCTGCCTCAGCCTCCAGAGCTGTTGGAATTACAGGCATGCACCACCATGCCCAACTTATTCTTCACAATTTTTCTGTAAGTCTAAAGTTATTTCCAAGTAATCATCTAAAATATCTGAATAATTAAATTTAAATTATTCTAATATATACATGCATATTTTAAATTAGAAACATTTCAGTTATTTCATAAAATTTGTATTGAATTTTGAATTAGAAAATGAACCAAACTAACTTGATAGTAATAAGCACTTACTACTTATTGTCATATTTCTTACATTCCTTAAAGAACTTTCTAATGAATTATCTCACTTTCCACTTAGCATCAATCCTGAAAAGTAAATATCAGATCCATGTTGCAGATGAGTAAGTGAATGACATAGTAGCATAATGACTTGTCCATAGGCACAGAAGCATTTTGTAACAGGATTTACTCCACTGCCCTTTCAGTGATATCAGCTGCTTCCAAATGCCTACTATGTGCAAGATACTTTTCTAGATCTCCAGCATCCCATTTGATATTTTGTTAAAATACAACATACAGAAGTTTGAAAATGCATATTAAACTGAAGAGCTTCATTGTGATTTGTTGAGATTATTGACCATGAATATAAATGTGATATTAGATGGCAATAAAGTTGATAGAGCAGACACCTTTGATGAGAAACAGAGCAAGAGAGTAATCATTTTCTATTGTGTTCCTGCCTTAAGTTCCTCAGATTTTAGACACTATATTTGATTGGCAGAAACAAGCATTCTGATACTTTTCTGAGCAACCGCATTGCTTTTTTTTTAGATAATACAGCATCAATGGTTGAGAGAAAACCAATTTGTTCTGTCAGAATTCACTTATTGTGCACTGTGGGTGTTTCTCTATTTGGCAGATTTATGCCTCCTATTAAAACTAAAAGCAATGTCATTGCCAATTGAGGTACTTATCTTTGACATTTACTGTCAGTCTTCTCAATGCTCAAAGGACAGCAGCCTAATATTTCTATTTTGTTGATGTGAAATTACTAAGCCACTACCAAAGCTTGCTCCCTTGAGATATTGAACTTCACAATGTTGATCATCGGAACAGCAGGCACAGACATAGGACTAGTAATGTCATCTTTTGTAGAACATATAATCTCTAGTTGAAATGAAAAGAAGAAAAGTTATTATTGTTTGTGATTTTTTTTAGTACATTTAGCAATAGTGTAGGTGGCGAGTTTGACAATGAGGGTAAAGTCACCTTTTAATCACTCAGTTACCCAGAAAGTGTCCAAGAGAACTGCACCATATTGTATTTCACAATAGTTCAAAGCCTTTCTTTAACATGTTTCATTTTGATCACAGGAAATCAGCTCCTTTAATTGTTGGGACTAAGCAAAGTTAGCAAATAGTAACTTCATTTTTAGAAGTGCAAATCTTTTAGGAACTGTATTGAAAAATTCAATTAACACTTTTTAATCCTTTCTCAAAATAGTTTTACAAATCTTGGTAATACCAAGGAATTTAAGGCCATTTCCTGTAGTGTCCTCACTCACTCAACATCAATGTTTCAATGAATATTAATTGGTGATGGTGACTACATATCAGGGAATGACTTTGTAAATGGAAAGATGTTATCACAAGTAGACCAAATAGACACATGCACTCATAAAAATGAATGCAACTTGCTATGATGGACATTAACATTGAAAAAAGTAATATGTCACTTATTTGACAAATTAAATCTGATGAAAGTGTTCCTGAAAACTGGCATTTTATATTAAAAAACTTTTTAAATGAAGGAGATCTCTGAATTTTCTATTATTTTAAATTTTAAATTAAGATATAATACATATCATTAATTAACACTTTAAAGTCTACAATTCAGAAGACTTTAGTATGTTCTCTAGATTGTTCAACCATCATCACTATGTAATTTCAAAATATTTTCAGTACCCATTAAAAAGGGAAAACATACCCACTGTCAGTCATTCCTCAATTAGCCTACTCAGAGTTCATGGAAATCACTGATTTGTATTCCATCTTTATGGATTTGCTTATTCTGGAAATTTCCTACAAGTATAATAATACATTGTTGGATATTTCATGTATAATTTCTTCCATTTAGTGTAATATTCTTAAGGTTCATCTATATTGTAGCATATGTAAATGCTCTACTCCTTTGTATGGATGAATAATATTCCACTATATGTATAAATCACCTATTGTTTTTTCCTTAATCAGTTTATGGATATTTGGTTTATTTCTACAGTTTGGCTGCTATGAATAATGCTGCTATGAGCATTCATGTACAAGATTGTATGGAGATTAATTTTTTCAATTTTCTTGGGTATATAATTAGGAGTGGAATTGCTGGCTAATATAGTGACTCTATGTTTAACATTTTAATTAACTGAAAATTGTTTTAAAAAGGGCCTGAACTATTTCATATTCCCACCAGCAGTGCACAATATTTCCAATTTCTGCATTCTTGCCAAACTTATTGCCTAATTTCTTGATTATAGCCTCTAAGATGAATATGAAATAGTATTCCATTGTGATTTTGATTTGAATTCCCCAAGTAAAATATGATGTTGATCAACTTTCCATATGCATATTGACCATTTGTATATGTTCATTAGAGAATGTTAATTCAAACCTTATGCCTTTGAAAAATTTTACCATTCATCTTTAATTACTGAGTTATAAGTATATTTATGTTTTCTAGATGCTGGACACTTGTCAGATATATGATTTGCAAAGCACTTTTTATTTTGTTGTTTGATTTCCCATTCTTTGTGCACTTTAAAGCACAAAAGACAGTTTCAAAATATAAAATTTCTTAATTTTAATGCAGTCCAATTTGTGCTATTTTTTCTTTTGTTTACATTGTGCTTTAGGTGTTATATCTAAAAAAAGAAAAAAAATTGCCTAATCCTAGGTCATAAAGATTTATGTAATTGTTTTATACTAACATCTTTATAGTTTTAGATGATTATATTTAGATTTACAACCAATTTATAGTTAATCTTTGTGTGTAGTGTGAAAAAAGGAGTCCAACTTTATTCTTGTCCATTTTGATATCTGGTTTTCCTAGCATCATTATTAAAAGGACTTTTCCTTTTCCAGCTGAAATTTCTTGGCACCCTTGTTAAAAATGAATTAACTCTAATTGTGATGGTTTGTATTTGGAATCCCAGTTCGTTTCTGATGTGTGTGTGTGTGTGTGTGTATGCGCGCGCACGTGTTTGTGTATATATATATATATGTATGTATATATATACGTATATATATATGCATGTGTGTGTGTGTGTATGCCAGTACCTCACAGTCTTGATCATTATACCTTCATAAGTTTAGAAGTGAAAGAAATGTGATCATCCATGGTTTTGCTGCTTGATAGGCTTGCTTGTGTAACTTTAAGTCCTTTACATTTCCTTATGAGTTTCAAGATCAAATTTTCAATTTGAGAAAGTCAGATACTTTCAATTTTGACAGGAAAAAACCTTGAAATCAATTTGAGGAATGTTTTCATCTAAAAATTTGAAGTCATCTGATTCATGATCATGGGATATCATCCTATTAGGTATGTCTTCTCTTACTACTTTCAATGATATTTTGTAGTTTTCGCTGTGAATGTTTTACTTATCTGCTTAAATTTATTCCTAAACATATTATTTTGGTACTATTATAAATAAGATTGCATTCTTAAGCTGTATATAAATAAAATAAATGTATGTACCTTGACCTTGCACTCTACACCCACACTGAATTTATTTATTTTAATGGATCCATTAAGATTTTCTGTGCATAACCTGTCATCAGGACATCTACAAATAAAGATATTTCCATCTACATGCACTTGTTTCATTTCCTTAATGTCACTTGAGAGAACCTGTAGGTAATGTAGAAAAAGTGGTAAGAATTTGTATATTTGTTTTCTTTCTGAGTTTAGGGGATAAGCATTCAGCCTTTCATTGTTAAATATGTTGTTAGTAGTTGGTTTTTCATACATGCACTTTGTCTGGTTATGGGGTTTTTCCTTCTGTGTTAGTTTCAATTCTGTTACTGTAACAAACACTTGATATAATCAACTTATAAAGAGAAAACATCTATTTTTGTTGATAGTTGGAGGTTTTGGTCCACAATCAGATGGATCTATTTGGCCTGACAACACATTATTGTGGGAAAATGTGGTTAGCAAAACCATACACCTCAGGGCCAGGATGTGAAAAAGTGAGAAAAGCAGAAGGGAGTGGGGATTCCAATAGCCCTTTCAAAGGCAAACACACAATGTCCAAAATCTTCCATCAGGCTCCATCTCTTAATGGTGCCATCACTTCCCAATAGCAACAAGGTGAGGACCTCACTTTTAACATGCAGGTCATTGGCGGACATTCCAGACCCAAATGACAGCATTCCCACCTCTGATAGCCAAAGGCTCATTTCTATCACATAATTCAGAATGCATTTATTTAATTCCAAGAGTCCCAAAAGTCTTATCTATTCCAGCATTGCTCAAAGTCTCCTCTGAGACTCAAGGCAAACTCTATTATGAGTCCCTGTGAGAAAACAAAAACACAAATTACCTACTTCTAAGACACAATGGCAGGGTAAATAAATATTCCCATTCCAAAAGGAACAAAGGAATAGAAAAGAATGGGCTCAAAGCAATACCAAAACACAGTAGGGAAAACATTAAATCCTATAGCTACTTATCTAGCTTCTGGTCACTCTCTTGGGCTGGCTTTGCACATTGCTGCCGATATCTCTTCCTTCCTGGGGTCTCTGCTACAGCTTCAGTTTCACTCTCACATCATCATGTATTGCCCTATCAGTGGCTACTTGCAGGGATTCAGATCCTGCAATATACTGCTGAACCTCCCATATTTTTCTTTGAAACCTTGCTGGAAGCCTCCATGATTCCATAACTTTTGCATTCTACATGCCTGAAAAATCATCACCAGGTGGTGTACATCAAGGTTTGCTTGCTAGTGCAAGCCATACCAGGGTTTGCTTGAACCGTGACTACAGCAGGCTCTGAGTGCCACACTGAACATGGGAGAGTATTCCATAGGTCATCCTGGGTAATAATATACACCACTACACCCTAGACTTTCTTCTGAAAAGTCACTGCCCTGGATGGTCTTTGAAACATATTTCCATTTCTACATCTCTTAACCTGTGATGGTTGTGAACTTTCCTATTCCTAATATCTCTTCAAGGGTCTTTCCTATTATCCCAGTATAAAGTGTTTGGATTCTTTTTTTTTTTAAATTCTCCGTGATTTGTTCATATATGTACATACCATAATTTTGTCAATTTTATTCAACCATTCCTCCTTTTCCAATCCTTCCTCCTCCCCCCTCAAACCCCTTCCTCTACTTCACTGAAATACTTTCTATTTTCATGGAACTTCCTCTTTCTTTCCTTCTTTACTTTGGTTTAGTTCCCAAACATGAGAGAAAACATTCAACCTTTGACTTTCTGAGTCTGGTTTATTTCTCTTGACATGATATTTTCCAGTTCTATTTATTTACCAGCAAATGACATAATTTCATTTTTGTCTGTGGCTAAGAAAACCTCTATTGTATATATACATTTTCTTTATCTATTCATCTGTTGACAGGCACCTGGGTTGATTCCTTTGCTTGACTCTAGTGAATTGTGCTGCTACAAACATTGATGTGACTGTATCTCTACAGTATGGTGATTTTAGTTCTTCTGGATCAATATTAAGGAGTAGGATAGCTGGATCATAGGATGTTTATTCCTAGTCTTTTGAGGAATGTCCATACTGCTTTTCTGAGTATTTGCACTAATTTACAGTCTTACCAACAATGTACAAGTGGAGCCCAGTTCCTGCACCCACAGATCCAGCCTGGCACCCAGTGCAGTGATGCCACACTGCAACTCCCCATCTACCAACACCTGGCAGCCTCCATCTTGGGACACATCCTCTGCCATCTTGGGTTACCTCCATTGCTTCTGATGCCATTTTTAGTTGGGGCAGATTCCATCTTGGGATACCTGCCAGAGTCTAGAAGCTCATTAACAAGTTACCTATAGGTTAGCCATTTGTGCCACCACCAACTAGGGATGTGGCCTCTTCCATCTAGGGATAACAACCAGGAACTGAAAGATCATCACCAAGGGCTCTTCAGGCTTGGTTATACCTGAGGTATCCCTGCTATGTGGGTTAATAGCCACCATCTTGCTGCAGAGGTAGGAGAGAGCCTTTCAAGGGATCTGTAGGTGGGAAAAGGGTATGAGGGCATCTTGATCCCAGCTCACCCAGTCAACCAACCTGACACCCACCAGGATCCCAGAGACAACATGGGCAGCACTTGCTGGGATCTGAAAATAGCCTGGCCCACAATTCTGTCCCCAATACAACATCCACTGATCACCTGGTCCAACCATTTTGGCAATCAACAGGGCCTTCCAGCTCCTCAATCCCCGGTCCCCCAAACTCCCCCTACCCACCAACCTGGCCCAGTGCTTACAGCTACATGGCTGGCCCACAGCTTTCACCTCCTGCTCCTGATTTGCCCATTACAGAACAACTTTCCAAGATAGTCTCACAGGTGCTGTCACTCAACACTCACGACCTCCAGGGAGAGAGGTTCCTGATTGGGAAGTTGAAAGCACAGGGGCAAGAGACATACAATTTACAGACTAAATTAGTGATGAGAAATTGGGGGGTCCACAAGTGAGGGAAGGGGTTAAGACCAGACTCCTTTGTCACAGGAGTGGACCACAAAGGAGAGTCCTGGGGTGAAGTCTCCAGCGGGACTGGCAATTGCTATACCCTGCCTCCAGGAGTCCCACCTCCAAGTCTAATCCTATCGCCTTAGTTACTATTATCATCCTGAAGGTGCACTTACCAGCAAACCTCGGATAACACCACCTATCAGAAGAGAAGGGAAGAAGAGAAGATATTGAACTCCAACAGAAACAGTTGTTCAACCTTTTTCCTCTCCCCCACCCCAATATTTTATTTTTTCATTTCCCACTCTGGCATGAACAACATCTTTGAAATCAAGTACTTTTCAGGCTACTGAGGACTGGGGAGTTTGAATAGTACATTATAGTTTTGGTGTAGATAATTTTACTTCTTTTTTAAAAAAATTTTACATTTTTTCTTTTTTTTCTTTTCTTTTGCTCACCCTATTTTACTCTTATTGATCTATTCCCTCAGAGTCTCTTTCTCTTTTTTTTCCTGTGAACAACCAATCTTCTTTGGATTCCTCTTTCACTCTTCCTATGATCTAGCACCTCTATATTCTCACCACTTACCTCATTAACATGGCATCCTACACCACTCCCCCATTCTCCCTTTGTCTGCCATTAGAAATTGTAGACCTTATTGCAAACCTATTGTTCATGTTATAGAAAATAATCCAACACTTCATCTCTGTTTATTATGACAAAACTGTTAACATCTCAATAGGGGCCATTTGGTTTAAGGCTGCATATTGTTTGCACTGGATGCTATTAATATTGATCTCCCCCTTAAAGGGGAAGCATTGGAAAATTGCAGGGGCACTATAAATCTATGGGGTTGAAACTGTAATACATTGGATCTTCACTGCTAGAGGGGAAGACACAAGAACAACATGGAAAACCAAGGGAATAAAGTGCTCCAAACAAATCAAGATGGTGTATTAATAGACTCCATTGACAGCACAGTAGAAAAAATGTCAGAGAAGGAGTTCAGAATGTACATAATTAAAATGATCCATGAAGTAAAGGATGATATAAGAGAACAAATGCAGGCAACAAAAAATCACTTCAATAAACAGTTAAAGAAGCAAATGCAGGAAGCAGAAGATTACTCCAATAAAGGGATAGAGATTCTGAAAAATCAAACAAACAGAAATCCTTGAAATGAAGGAAACAATAAACCAAACTAAAAACTCAATAGAAAGCATCACCGATAGACTAGATCACTTGGAAGACAGAACCTCAGACAATGAAGACAAAATATTTAATCTTGAAAATAAAGTTGACCACACAGAGGATATGGTAAGAAATCATGAAAAGAATGTCCAAGAATTATGGGATATCATGAAAAGACCAAATTTAAAAATTATCAGGATTGAGGAAGACACAGAGATGTAAACCAAAGGAATGAATAATCTATTCAATGAAATAATATAAGAAAATTTCTCAAACTTGAAAAACGAAATGAAATGGAAATCAAATACAAGAGGCTTATAGGACACCAAATGAACTAAACTATAACACATCCACACCAAGGCACATTAAAATAAAAATGGCCAGCATACAAAATAAGAATAGAATTTTAAAGGTTGCAATAGAAAAGTATCAGATTACATATAGGAATAAGCCAATTTGGATATCAGCAGATTTCTCAACCCAGACCCTAAGAGCCAGGAGGTCCTGGAACAATATATACAAAACTTTGAAAGAAAAGGGAGGCCAACCAAGAATCTTATATCCAGCAAAACAGCTTCAGATTTGATGATGAAATAAAAACCTTCCATGACAAACAAAGTTAAAAGAATTTGTAAATAGAAAGGCTGTATTAAAGAACATTCTCAACAAAATATTCCATGAGGAGGAAATGAAAAATAACAATGAAAATCAGGAAAGGAGGAACTTCTCTAAAGGAAAAGCTAATCAAGTAGAAACCAAGTCAAGTTAAAAACCAAAAATTAACCAAAATGATTGAGAATACAAATCATATCTCAATAGTAAACATGAATATTAATGGCCAGAACTCATCCATCAAAATATATAGACTGGCAGATTGGATTACAAAAAATGGACTGAACAATATGCTGCCTTCCAGAGACTCATCTCATAGGAAAAGACATCCACAGACTGAAGGTGAAAGGATGGGAAAAAACATATCACACACAAGGACTTTGCAAAAAAGCATGGGTTTCCATCCTCATGTAAGATAAAGTGGACTTCAGGCCAGAGTTAGTCAAGGGATAAAGAAGGGAATTTCATACTGCTTAAGGGAAACATAAATCAACAAGACATAACACTTGTTAATATATGTGGGGATGTAGGAAGAAACCACTGAGTCACATGGCTAGTCACATGTCCTAGGCTGTGGAATAGGACATTTCTGAGGAAAACCTCGGAATTATTCATGCCTGGGAGGCAGACTTCCCAGGTGACTAGACTTGCCAGGGGGCCACCTGTCTCAGAAGAGCTTCACCCTTCCTCATGTCCCCCTCCCCTTGTGTGACTGCGTAACCTCAGACTGAGCCGCCCACCGCCTATCAGGTTTCAATCTTTGTTCACTGGCTCCACTTGTGTATAAAAAGAGCTTCACATTCACATTAAATTTGAGACGCCATCATTGAATGTTATCTCCCAGGGTGTGTGTTTTACTCCGTCTGGCTCGCCCCTCTAAGGAAGACCCACTCATGTTGCCACATTGCAACAGATACAGTTGTGACAAGTATATATGCCCCAAACAATAGAGCATCTATGTACCTCAAACAAACACTTCTCAATTTCAGGAATCAAATAGACCACAACACAATAATATTGGGTGACTTTGACACACCTCTCTTACCACTGGATAGATCTTTCAAACAAAAAATGATCAAACAAACCATACAACTCAATAAAATAAATCAATAATCTATACTTAACAGATGTATATAGAATATTCCATCCATCAGCAAGCAAATACACTTTTTTTCTCAGCAGTACATGGATCCTTCTCTTGAATAGATTATATGTTATGCCACAAAGCAACTCTTAGAAAATACAAAAAAAAAGAATAGAGGTACTATCTGGCACTCTATCAGATCATAATTGAATGAAATTAGAAATCAATGATAAAATAAAGAATAGAAACTACTCCACCACCTGGAGACTAAATAATACACTATTGAATAATGCATGGATAGCAGAATACATCAGGGAGGGAATGAAAAAATTCTTAGAAGTAAATGAGAACACCAATACAACATATCAAAATCTCTGGGACACTATGAAAGTAGTACTAAAAGGAAAGTTCATTGCATGGAACTCATCCATTAAAAGAATAAAAATTTAACAAATAAATGACCTAATATTACATCTCAAAGCCCTAGAAAAACAAGAACTTATCAACACCAAAAGTAGGAGAAGACAGGAAATAATTAAAATCAGAGCTGAAATCAATGAAATTGAAACAAAAGAAACCACTGAAAAAATTGACAAAACAAAAAGTTGGTTCTTTAAAAGAATAAATAAAATTGATAAACACTTAGCCACACTAACAAAGAAAAAGAAAGAGAAAACTCAAATTACCAAAATTCATGACGAGAAAGGAAATATCACAATTGGATGCTATTGAGTTACAAAAGATAATTAGAAACTCTTTTGAAAATATATACTCCTATAAAATAGAAAATCTCAAAGACATTGACAAATTTCTCAGGACATGCGAGCCACCCAAACTGAATCAGGAAGCCATATGCAATTTATACAGAGCTATTTCAAGCAATGAAATAGAAAAAGCCATCAAAACCCTACCAACCAAAAAAAAGCCCAGAAACAGATGGATTTTCAGCTGAGTTCCACAACACCTGAAAAGAAGAACTAATACAATACTCTTAAAAGTATTCCATGAAATAGAAAAGGAATGAACCCTTCTAAATTCACTCTATGAAGCTAGTATCACCCTGATACCAAAACCAGACAAAGACACATCAAGGAAAGAAAATTTCAGGCCAATATCCCTGATGAGAATAGGTGCAAAAATTCTTAACAAAATTATATAAAATTGCATACAAAAACATATTAAAAAGATAGTGCATGATGATCAAGTGGAGTTCATCCCAGAGAGGCAACGTTGGTTCAACATTCAGAAATCAATAAATGTAATTCATCACATCAATAGCCTTAAAGTTAAGAATCATATGATAATGTCAATAGATGCAGAAAAAGCATTTGATAAAAGAAAGCACCCCTTCATATTCAAAACCCTAGAAAAAAATAGGGATAGTAGGAACATACCTCAACATTGTAAAGGCTATCTATGCTAAGCCCAAGGCCAACATCATTCTAAATGGAGAAAAACTGAAAGACGATCCCTCTAACAACTTGAACAAGAGAGAGAGGCCCTCTTTCACCACTTCAATACAACATTGTCCTTGAAACTCTAGCTAGAGCAATTAGACAGATGAAAGAAATTAAAGGGATATGAATAGGAAAAAAAGAACTCAAACTATCACTATTTGCCCATGACATGATTCTACATTTAGAGGATACAAAAAAATTCCACCAGAAAACAACTAGAACTAATAAATGAATTCAGGAAAGTAGCAGAATATAACAATCAACACTCATAAATCTAATGCATTTTTATTCATAAGTGATGAATCCTCTGAAAGAGAGATTAGAAATCCACTCCATTCACAATAGCCTCAAAAAAATAAAATACTTGGGAATCAGTATAACAAAAGAGGTGAAAGACCTCCATAATGAAAACTACAGAACACTAAGGAAAGAAATTAAAGAAACCCTTAGAAAATGGAAAGATCTCCCATGTTCTTGCATAGGCAGAATTAATATTGTCAAAATGGCAATATTACCAAAAGTGTTATATGAATTCAATGCAATTCCAATTAAAATCCCAACATCTTTCCTGATGGAAATAGAGAAAACAATCATGAAACTCATTTGGAAAAATAAGAGCCAGAATAGCCAAAGCAATCTTTAGCAAGAAGAGTGAAGCAGGAGGTATCACAATACCAGACCTTCAACTATACTACAGAGCAATAGTAACAAAAACAGCATGGTATTGGCACCAAAATAGACAGGTAGGCCAATGGTACAGAATAGAGGACACAGAGACAAACCCACATAAATACAGTTATCTCATACTTGACAAAGGAGGCAAAAACATACAGTGGAGAAAAGATAGCCTCTTCAACAAATGGTGCTGGGAAACTGGAAATCCATATGCAGCAAAATGAAATTAAATGTCACCCTGCATAAAACTCAACTCAAAATGGATCAAGGACCTAGGAATTAGACCAGAGATCCTGCACCGAAAAGAAGAAAAAGTAGGCTCAAATCTTCATCATGTCAGCTTAGGACCAGACTTCCTTAAGATCCCTATAGCACAATAAATAAAATCAAGAATCAATAAGTGGGATGGATCCAAACTAAAAAGCTTCTTCTCAGCAAAGGAAACAATCAGTAACATGAAGCAAGAGACTACAAAATGGGAAAAAAATCTGTACCACATGCACCTCAGATAAAGCACTAATATCCAGGATATATAAAGAAATCAAAAAACTCGACATCAGCCAGGCGCGGTGGTGCACGCCTGTAATCCCAGCACTTGGGAGGCTGAGGCAGGAGGATTGCGAGTTTAAAGCCAGCTTCAGCAACTTAGCGAGGCTCGAAGCAACTCAGTGAGACCCTGTCTCTAAATAAAATACAAAAATAGGGCTGGGGATGTGGCTTAGTGGTGGAGTGCCCTGGGTTCAATCCAGAGTACCAAAAAAACCAAACTCGACATCAAAGAACCAAATAACCCAAAGAACAAATGGATTAAGGAACTGAACAGACACTTCACAGAAGAAGAAATACAATTGATCAACAAATATATTAAAAAATGTTAAACAACTCTAGTGATTAGAGAAATGCAAATCAAAACTACTCCATGATTTCATCTCACTCCAGTCAGAATGGCAATTATAAAGAATACAAACAATAATAAGTGTTGGAAATAAAAAAAAGGTAAACCCAGGCATTGTTGGTGGAACTGCAAATTGGTGCAACCATTATGGAAAGCAGTATGGAGATTCCTCAGAAAACTTGGAATGGAACCACCATTTTACTCAGCTATCCCACTCTACAGTTTATACCCAAAGAACTTAAAATCAGCATACTACAGTGATGCAGTCACATCAATGTTTATAGCAGCTCAATTCACAATAGCTAAATTGTGGAACCAACCTAGATGCCCTTCAGTAGATGAATGGATAAAGAAACTGTGGTATATATGCACAATGGAATATTATTCAGCCATAAAGAAGAATAAAATTATGGCATTTGCAGGTAAATGGATGGAGTTGGAAAATATCATGCTATATATCATGATATATATATATATATATATATACATACATATATATACACATATATATATTATATATGTATGTATATAAATCTAAAAAAAAAAAGAATATGGAAGAGGTCCACTGTCAGCCAGGGCACATTTTATTTTGCCAGCTTCAGGAATGTGCTTCTTGTCTCCATCCTCTTATCTGACACAGTCCATCCTAAAATGGTGCCTCTAGAATCTGCCCTTTGGGTCCCTGTCTCCAGATCTCAGATGTGTAACCATCAAACTGAGAAAGCCCTAGAAAAAACCCTGCCCCAGATTCTGGGCCAAGTCTGGAGCTTAAGCAAAGTAGCTCCTCCAAATAGAGGTCTAAAAGTCACTCACTTTGTTTGTTCCACAATGGCATTTGTGAGTCCCTGTGTAGAACTAGCTGAAGCTCAATCTAGGGTCTCACTACACCATGGCCAAGTTATTGAAATGTCTAGAGAAGTCTACAGACAATGGGGAGAGAGACATTACATGCTGGGCTCATGTAGGAATGTATGTTCATATTAAATCCTGTAACAAGTCTATGAGCACACCTTTAAAAATATCTTTATAATAAAAGGAGCAGGTCCTTTCTCCAAAATTCTCTGTCTTTACCATGCTGCCACAAACCTCTAAGAACTATGAGCTGAATCACAAGGCCCTACCTGCCACTTCCGCCAAGACCTACTATTCAGAATGGTGGCAGATTCTAAGTGCACCTTAATGCGTTTCAATTACTAAGAGTGTTCTTTCAAAATAATTCAGGAAGAAATAAGTTTTACAAAAAAGACAGTCTCCTTCATAATCAATGATAACTGGATAGCTTTTATTTGTGTCTAAAAGTATGCTATTTTCTGTTATAGTCTAGTTCTGACAAAATTGAGTATTTCAGTCTATACCACTTTAGTATCTATTTATTGAACGCTTTCCATTATACTAAGTACCTTATTCCAGATAATGTATTGTTTTATGTTTAAAATTTCTTTCTTACTGTTTCTACTTCTCTACTGGGTAATTCTGTGCCTTCATTTATTATGATTATGTTTTCCTTTATCTCACTGAGTATTTTTATAATAGTACTTTAAAATCCTTGTCAGATGATTCTCTAGATTGTTTTTTGTTGCCATTTATCTAGTTATTAATTTAATGAGTAATTCTGTATTATGTTCTGACATTGTGACCATAATGTTTGGAGCCAAGGAAAATCTAAGAAGAGTAAAAAAAAAAAAAAATGTACAAGTGTACCTTTTCTCCCACTTCTTTGTCCTTGTCACCATTTATTTTTTGCCATATTGATTATCATTAACTGGAGTGTGATGAAATTTCAGTGTACTTTCAATTTGCATTTCCTTGATTACTAAGAATGTTGAATATTTTTTCATATATTTCTTGGCCATTTGTACTTCTTCTTTTGAGAAATTCCTGTTTAGTTTTTTTCCCATTAATTGATTGGGTTGTTTTTGGTATTGTTTTTTGAGTTATTTAAATATTCTGAATATTAATTCCCTGTTGAAGGAGCAGCTGGCAAAAGTTTTCTCCATTCTGTAGGCTTCACACTAGCAACAGCAGCAGTATTCTGCTCAGTCAGAACTTTACATGCACTTCTTTTCTGACCAAACTGCAAATTTTCCAAATATCTCTTCTGTTCCTCTATGCTCCTGAATGTCTGTATAAATTTTGCTAAAATCATTTAGTAATACACATGCTGTTTCCTAAAAGCTGTGCTGCCTTGAAATTTCTTCCACCAGATAAACTAGTCCATAACATTTAAATTCAACTTCACACAGTGTATCACAGCATTGAAAAAACACATCTAAATTCTTTCCCATGTTTGATGAGAGTGGTCTCAAGTCCAATTCATAATAGAGTTGTCATTTCCATCTAAAACTTCATCAGCATCATCTTTATTATCCACATTCCTAACATCATCCTCGTCTTCTAGAACATCATCAGAATCTCCTGTTAAGTTTCATTTATAGTATTATGTGATTTCTCTACCCTTTCCTTTCAAACTTTTCCAAATCCCTCCTGCAAACTAATTCCAAAGGATGTTTTATATCATCTTACATAAAGCAATAACCACTTCATTCTTAGTACCAATTTTCTGCATTAGTCAATTCTCTGTTACTATAACAAATACCTATGATAAACAACTTATAAAAAGAAAACATTTATTTTATCTCTCAGTTTTGGAGGTTTTAGTCCATGATTAGGTAGACCTATTGTCTTTAGGTCTCTGGTGTGTTGGTAAGGGGAGGGGCAACACATAATTGTGGGAGCACTTAGCATAGCAAAACTGTTCATCTCATAGCTGGAAAGTGAAAAAGGGAGAGCGGAGAGGAGCTGGGTTCTCAATATCCCCTTCAAAAGCATGTCCCCAGTGATGACGATGAGTCCCCCCAATAGGCCCCAACTCTTAAAGTTTCCACCACTTCCCAATAACACCACGTCAGTATCAAGACTGTACGACACAGGCCTTTGGGGAACATCTAGAGTCAAACCATGGCACCTTCCTTTCCTATGTTTTTGATTGTTTTTTACAGGGGGTGTTGGAATTTATCAATGCTTTTCCTATATTTATTTAAGTGAATTATATGCTTTATTCTATTACTATGGTATATTATATTGCTGATTTTTGCATCCATTACAAACTTTGCATTACTTTGAAAAATCTTGCTTGCTTCTGGTTTATAATTGTTTTTATGTAGATTCAGATTACTAATATATTGCTGAAGATTTTTATATCTATATTCATAAGGAGATTTGATCAATAGTTTTCTTATGATTTCTTTGTCTGATCTTGGTCTTAGGCTAATAGAATGAGTAGGAAAGTATTTTCCTTTTTAATTTTGGAAGAGTTTATGTATAATTAGTGAAAATTTTTCTTTAAATGTTTGGTAAAATTCACCTCTGAAGTCACTGAGTCCTGAACTTTTCTTTATCAGACTTTTTCATTACTACTAAATTTCAACTTATTGTACACCTACTAAGATATTCTGCTATTTCTTGGGATTGAGGGCATAGCTCAGTGGTTAAGTGATTGCCTAGCATAAAATATTCTATTATTTCTTGAGTCAATTTAGTATTTTGTGCCTTCCTGTATATTTGTCCATTTCATCTAAGTTAACTACTTTGTTAGGCACATAATTTTTCATAGTACTTTTTGTAGTTCTTTTTATTTCTTCATTAAGTCATTTGATGATTTTTTTTATTTATCTAAGAAAGTCTTGATTTATCTTTTACTTTTGAAGGATATTTTTCTGGATACATAATTCTTGGTTGATAATCTTTTTCTTCTAGTTCTTTAAGTATATCATCCAACTGCTTTCTGGTCTTCATGGTTTATGATGAAAAATCACTTGTCAATCTATTGAGGATCCCTTTACAGTAAATCACTTTCTCTTCTGTCTTTCAAGGTTCTTTATCTTACACTTTCAGTAGTTTGTTTAGGATGTATCTTAGTGCAAATCTTTTTGAGTTCACCCTACTTGGACTTCTTTGAGCTTTTGTGATATCTAGATTTATGGTTTTCATTAGATTTGGGAAATTTTGATCCATAATATTCAAAAATTATTTCTTCCCATATCTACTTGTCCCCCATTTCCAGGAGAGGAATACACTTGATTGCTGCTCATAGATAGGGCTCTGAAGTTCTGTTTACTTTTTGTTATTTTTTCTTTCTGTTTTTCAGACTGAATAATCTCAACTGATCTATATTTAGGTTATATGGTTCCTTCCTTTCCTTGAAAGTTCTATAGAACTTCTTTGGTGAATTTTTCATGTCAGTTATTGTACATTTTATATTCCAGAATTTCTATTTTATTCTGTTACAGAATTTATATGTCTTTGTTGACATTGTTTGGTGAGAAATCATTCTTACACATTACTTTAGTCTTTTTGACCTATTTAAAATAACTTATTGAAAACCTTTGTCTAGTTATTCATATCACTTACTTAGTACAGTTTTGTTGTTTTCTATTTTTTCTCATTGTATGGGCTGCACATTTTCTTCTTTGTATCATAAATGTTTGTTTGAAAATGATATTTTAAATACAATGTGATGGCTTTGAAAATGTTGCTGCTTAATAAGAGTTGATTTGTTGATGATGATGATTATGATATTGCTGAATTTTTAATTTTAATTCTTTCAAATCTATATTCTTTGTTGTGTGTGACCACTGAAGTCTCTTTTCGGTTACCTTATTTGTCAATTGGACAGTCTCAATTAAGTCTCTCATTCTTTGCTGGAAGGTTTCTCTGTGTACTAGGGCATGCCGCCAACATTCAACCAGGAAGTCAACATCTCTGCCTTAGCCTTAGTTTCCTGCTCATGTAGATCCTGAAGGTCAACCAGATATGAGAGATTAGGGCTTCTCCTGGTCTTTGCTGAATATGTGTGCAGCCATAGACATGTACACAGCCCTGCATATGCACGTTATATTTCTAGGTGGGTGCTAAATCTTGGATCAAAGCCTATGTCATCATTTCTTCAGTTTTTCTTTTTGTTTAGCCTATTGTTTGTCCCAACTACTTTTAATTTTCTCAAATAGCCATAATGTTTACCAATTTCCTTTAAGTCAAGTCAAATGAAAATGACTTTGCAAATCGGGTGTTCCATGGAACCATTATGACAAATCATGACATTGCTCTAGGTAAAGAGCTTCAATCCAATTCTGCCCTCTGGTGTTGGACAAGCTGCTGGTTTTCAACCATGATTTTGTAGTGTTGTTTTTCAAGGAAGCATCAGTTTAAAATACCACAAATCTCACTACTCTTACAGAGATTGAATCATTTTAAAATGCTCCTAATCTCCATGTTTTTAGGGTTTTTTGTTTGTTTGTTTTGTTATTTGTTGCACTTTTTTTTCAGTGCTGAGGATAGAACTAAGAGCCTCATGCGTGCCAGGCAAATACTCTACCACTGAACTGTATCCCCAACACCCACTCTCTCCAGCATTTGTCACACTTTTTTTTCTTTTTTATTATGGTCATTCTAACTGGGGTGAGATTGTCCTGCAGTAAGACCCACCCAAAGAGCTAAAACAACTATAGGTTCTGTGATCACTGGTCCTTGCAACCCCACAGGAATGATTTCCAACCAAATTTCAGCAGTAGCAGGCAGAAGTTTATTAGAAAAATGAACTCCAGGCATTCAGGACAGACTGAATGTATCACCACAGGGAGATCTATATGGGCCTTACAGAGTTGCTTTAAAGACTGAAATCCCTCCCCCCTCTGAAAGTAGAAGACACATGCTGGCCCATGGAGGTCTCATTTCCTTTGAAATGATAAGGAAGGCTCCTAATACTCAGAAGGAGTTAAAACCTGTGGAATTCCTGGAAGTGAAAACCTGTTTGAAAACTGCTAAATTTCATGTTTGTCCTAATGTCTGCCTTCTAAGAACTCTTTCTCCCAGAGCTTTTGGAGATGGAACTTTTGAAATAATGAAGTTTTTTCCATGTTCCCCCAAAGCTGGCTTTGAATAAAACCTTCTTTCACACCAATTTGAATTTAGCTATATCCGGAGCACAGAGCATTATGGATTAGCTTCCTTCCTCCCTGAGCTGGTATTAGAGCTGCCTGGTAACTACTTGTTTTATATTCTGATATGTCTGATTTCTTCCCTGTAAGTTATCACCTTTACTCTCCTTTCCCTACCCACCTCCTCATGACTGATTATCCTATCTAACAAGATTATATCTCATTGTGGTTTAGATTTGCATTTGCATTTCTGTGATAATTATTGATGTTGAACACTTTCACACTTGTTGACCATTTCTCGATCTTCTTTTGATGAAAGCCTATTCAGGTCATTGTGATACTTTTTAATTAGATTGTCTCAAAATACAGCGACCATATGATCCAGTTATCCACCACTGGATGTAAGGAAATGCAATCAATAGACAAAATGAACAAAGAAAACCAAAAAACCCTACACTCCCATATTTATTGTAGCACTCTTCCCAAGAAACAACTTGTTGAATCAACTGAGATGTCCTTTGACAGAAAAATAAATAAAATATGATACACAAATGTGTATGTGTGTGTGTACCTATAAATAAATAAATAAATATATATGATTAAATTTTATTCTTGCATAAAAAATGAAATCCTGTTGTTTGTGACAACATGAGTGAAACTGTATGACATGTTAAGTAAAGTAAGCCAGGTACAAAAAGACAAATACTGCATCTTCTCACTCATATGTCAAAACTAAAAATAATTAATCTCATAGAAGAAAAGTAATTCTCATAGAATAGTGGTCACTACAGGCCAGGAAGGGCAGATGGAAGGGAGGAATACATTCCATAGCATGCCTAGTGACTATTGTTCACATCAATCTATTACATGTTTTATGAAGAATTAGAAGAGAAAAGATCGAAGATTCCCAACACAAAGAAATGATAAGTGTTTAAGGAGGGAAATGCTAATTACCCTGGTTATGCATGCATGTATCACATTGTCAAACTGTATCCCATAAAAATGTACATTATTATGTATTTCAATTTAGAATAAAAACCGATTATTGCAAGTCATTAGTTTCAAAAACTCTTGCTCTTCTATGTTTTTATATAAATAAATCAAAGATAGTCTCTATGTATTTTCCCCTAGTTGTTTATCTTTTCATCCCAAGTGGAGACTGATTAACTCAAAATATACCAGTACCAAATTAATTTTTAAAATCCAATAATTTTAAAATTATGTAAACAAAATAATTCTCATCATTTACAACCATGAATTTCATTTCTTGAGAAATAATCCCCACAACTAATGGTCACTGATAAAATAGAGCTTGTAGTTATAAGTACCCAAGCTTCTCTGGACTTTCAAGGCTTTCTAATTCATACATTCCCTACCCAATGCCAACCAATATCGCCTAGACATATAAAAATCCCTCTCTGATCCTCTTATATCCAGGCAGTTCCCTTACTTTCCTCATTTACAGAGTAATGACTTATGCCATAGCCTCTTCATAGACTCCTCTGGTGAGGGACTATCCTTCTCATGCACAACTCAATAAAGCTTGTTGTGTTATATCAAGAATCAAAAATATCAAATATCAAGTAAATCTCTTTTATGGTTTGGATGTTAAGCATCCCTCAAAGACTCATGTGTTGAAGTATTACTCCCCAATGCAAAAATGTTCAAAAGTTGGGCTTTTGCAAAGTGATTGGCTCATAAGAGCCCTGACCTCTTCAGTGGATTAATTTGTTGACAGCTGAATGGACCCTGGGAGGTGGTAGAGGTTATGGGAGGTGTGATATTATGGTTTAGATGAGTTATCCTCCAAAAGCTCATGTATTAGACAATGCAAGAAAGTGTAAAGGTGAAAAGATCGGGTTATGAGAGTATTAACTTAGAGCATTAATCCATTTGAATGGATTAACTATATGATAATCTTATGCAGGATGTGACTAGAGGAGGTGGGTCCCTGGAGGAGTGCTTTTGGGGGAGGTAATTAGTCCCTGGTGAGTAGAACAGTCTCTCTGTACTTCCAGATTATCATGTCCCGAGCTGCTTTCCTCTTCCACATTCTTCCATCATGATGCCTCACTTCATACCCTGAGGAATAGAGTTGGCCATCTATGGACTGACACCTCTGAACCAGTGAGTCCCAAATAAATTTTTCATCCTCTAAAGTTGTTCTCATCAGGTCTTTTGGTCACAGTGGCAAAAATGCTGACTAAAGCATGTGACCTAGTTGGAGAGAAGTAGGTCACTGAGAGTGTGCCATGGAAAGGTATTTCCTGTCTCTGAACAGTTTTCTTTGTCTCTTTCCTTTCTGACTGCCATGAGATGAACAGCTTTCCTTTCTGACTGCCATAAGATGAACAGCTTTCTTCTGCCATCATGTTTCTGCCTTGCTACAGGTATAAAAACAATGGAGCCAATTGACCATGGACTGAAAAATCTGAAACCATTAGCCAAAATAATTTTTTCTCCTGTAAGTTGTTTGTCCCAGGTATTTTTCAGAGCAACCAAATCCTAATTAATGCAGCCTGATATTTTACAAATTATGATGGCCTATTGGTACCAAAAATCAGATAAGGAAAATTTTATAAAATACATTTTTTAAAAATATCACTCATCTCAGTAGAAGGTAAAAACTCACAAACTTCACACTCATTTATAATTTAAAAAAAACCCTTGGAAAATAAGGAATATGAATATTTATTTCCTTAACCCAATTAAAATGTGCCTCCAAATACAAAGGAAATATAATATTTAACAATAAAATGCTGAAGACATTTTTTGAAAACTAAGGAATGAATCATCTTCTATCATAATTTCTAAAGAAATTACACTACATGAAAAATAAAACAACATAACTATGTAAAAACACAGGTGTTGGAAAAATTCCATTTCCAATAACAGTAAAGTCACTTACATTAGACTAAGTCTCATGCACATTATATTTATAAATTCTGGGTGCAATGTAAATGCAGCCCTTTAAATATATTAATAGGTACCAATAGTAGAGAGATTGGGGGATATTTAACTCATGAAAGAAGACCACACTGGGTAAGAACTGGTTGATATTGCTATAACCTTTCAAAGGAGTCCATTCCTTAGTTTGATTATGGTGATATGGGTGGAATGCAAGGAGAAAGCACTATTTGTGCTAGCTTCAGGAAGCAGTTTGTGGTTTTTGAGGCTGTCAAAGTATCTGCAAAATGAGGTAGTGTGTTAGTCAGCTTTCTGTACTGTAACAAAATAGCTGCAATAAATCAACTTAAAGGGAAAAGATGAGTTCCAGCCGGGAGGAGCCCAGAGGACTAGCCGCTCGACTTTCCTGGCCACTCTACCTTCCACCCTGGCCCAGACCAGGCCTGCTCCGGGGGGGTGCAGTTCCAGCTGGGAGGAGTCCAGACAACCAGCTGCTTGACTTTCTCCACTGCTTGACCTTGCCCACAGGCCCAAGCACCGCATTATCAAGCACCTCTCAGGCAACAGACTACTGAAAAATAGGAGGTTTGAACAGTACAGTATAATTTTATTGCTGAACTTTTCAAAAATAGTATTACACTTATTCCTATTATACCTAATATATTCCCACCCTTTTTTTTATTAATATACCTATCACTCTATCATCTTCTTATTTGTTTCCTTGGTGACTCTCTTTTCTCATGCTGACAACCTATTTCTTTTAATCCCGGTTTCACTATTCCTACGACATAGTACCTTTATAGACTCACTTCCTATCTCATTAATAACGTAATATTCTACACCCATCCTCATCCTCTTTTTCCACCATTTGAAATTGTGTTCCATATTGCAAACCTATAGGTTTTGCTGTAGATGCTAAGGTGAACCCACCTCTGTATATTATGACAACAGTTAATATTTAAATAGGGTATATATGGATTATTGTTTTTTGTTTATATGATGTGTTGCTGATATTAATCTCTTCAAGGTGAGGTATTGAAAATCTGCAGGGACACAATAATTCTTTAAAGGGAAACAGCAATACCTCTGATTTGCACTGCTAGAATGGAAGATACTTGAGCAACATGAGAAAACAAGGGAAGAAAGTGTCCCAAACAAACCTAGATTCTAAATCAATAGAACTCAATGACAACATGGTAGAAGGAATGTCAGAAAGGGAGTTCAGAATGTACATAATTAAAATAATCCAAGAAACAAATGATGTGAGGAGAGAGCAAATGCAGGCTATGAATAATCAGCTAATAGAGCAATTGCAGGAAGCAAAAAATCATTTCAATAAAGAGATAGAAATTCTGAAAAAAAAAAAACAAACAGAAATCCTTGAAATGAAGGAAACAAAAAACCAAATTAAAAACTCAATAGAAAGCATAACTAATAGACTAGATCACTTCGAAGACAGAACCTCAGACAATGAAGACAAAATATTTAATCTTGAAAACAATGTCAACCAAACAGAGAAGATGGTAAGGAATCATGAATGGAACCTCCAAGAAATATGGGACATCATGAAAAGATCAAATTTAAGAATTTTTGGGATTGAGGAAGGCACAGAAATACAAACCAAATGAATGAATAATCTGCTCAATGAAATAATATCAGAAAATTTCCCAAATATGATGAATGAGATGGAAAATCAAATACAAGAGGCTTACAGGACACCAAAAGCACAAAATTACAACAGATCCACACCAAAGCACATTATAATGAAAATACCTAACATACAAAATAAAGATAGAATTCTAAAGGCTGCGAGAGAATAGCATCAGATTACGTACAGGGAAAAGCCAATACGGATATCAGCAGATTTCTCAGTCCAGACCCAAAAAGCAAAGAAGGGCCTGAAACAACATATTTCAAGCTCTGAAAGAAAATGGATGCCAACCAAGAATCTTAGCAAAACTTACCTTCAGATTTGATGTTGAAACAAAATCCTTCCATGATAAACAAAAACTTAAAGAATTTACAGATAGAAAGCCTGCCCTACAGAACATTCTCAACAAAATGTTCCAAGAGGAAGAAATGAAAAACAACAATGTAACCCAACAAAGGGAGGAATTACCCTAAAGGAATAGACAATTAAAGGAGAAACCAAGTCAAGTTAAAAGCCAAAAAGAAGTCAAAATGACTGCATATGCAAGTCATATCTCAATAATATCCCTGAATGTTAATGGCCTAAATTCATCAATCAAAAGGCATAGACTGGCAGATTGGATTAAAAAGAAAGACCCAACAATATGCTGCCTTCCAGAGACTCATCTCATAGAAAAAGATGCCCACAGACTAAAGGTGAAAGGTTGGGAAAAAACATACCACGCACACAGACTCAGTAAAAAAAGCAGGGCTTTCCATTCTCATTTCAGATAAAGCAGACTTCAAGCCAAAGTTAGTCAGAAGGAATAAAAAAAGGTCACTTCTTAAGACTTAAGGGAAGCATAAATCAGCAAGACATAGCAACCATAAATATCTATGCTCCAAAAAATAGCCCACCCATGTATGTTAAATAAATACTTCTCAATTCCAGGAACCTAATAGACCGCAACACAATAATACTAGGTGACTTTAATACACCTCTCTCACTATTGGATAGATCTTCCAAGCAAAAATTGAACACAGAACACATAAATCTCAATAACACAATCAATAATTTAGACTTAACAGACATATATGGAGTATTCCATCCAGCAACAAGTGAATACACTTTCTTCTCAGCAGCACATGAATCCTTCTCTAAAATAGACCATATGTTATGCAACAAAGCTACCCTAAGCAAATACAAAAAGATAGATATAATACCCTGCATTTTGTCAGATCACAATGGAATGAAATTAGAAATCAATAATAAAACAAAAAACAGAAACTATCCCAACACCTGGAGATTAAATAATACTCTATTGAATGATGGATGGATAGCAGAAGACATCAGGGGAGAAATAAAAAAAATCATAGAGGTAAACGAGAACAATGATACAACATATCGAAATCTCTGGGACACTATGAAAGCAGTACTAAGAGGAAAATTCATTGCATGGAGCACATTCAACAAAAGAATGAAAAGTAAACAAATAAACGACCTCACATTACAGCTCAAAACCCTAGAGAAAGAAGAGATTAGCACCAAAAGTAGTAGAAGACAGGAAAAAATTAAAATCAGACCTGAAGTCAACGAAATTGAAACAAAAGAAACTATTCAAAAAATTGACAAAACAAAAAGTTGGTTCTTTGAAAAAATAAACAAAATTGATAAACCCTTAGCCACACTAACAAAGAGAATGAGAGAGAAAACTCAAATTACTAAAATTCGGGATGAAAAAGGAACTATCATGATGGACCCTATGGTAATACAAAACATAATTAGAAACTATTTTGAAAATCTGTACTCCAACAGAACAGACAATCTTGAAGACATCAACAGGTTCCTAGAGGCATATGACCCACCCAAACTAAATCTGGAGGACAAACACAATTTAAATAGATGAATTTCAAGCAATGAAATAGAAGAAGTCATCAAGAACGTACCTACCAAGAAAAGTCGAGGACCAGACAGATTCTCAGCTGAGTTCCACAAGACCTTGAAAGAAGAGCTCATTCTAATATTCCTCAAAGTATTCCATGAGATAGAAGAGGAGGGAACTCTCCCAGACTCATTCTATGAAGCTAATATCACCCTGATACCAAAACCAGACAAAGACATATCAAGGAAAGAAAATTTCAGACCAATATCCGTAATGAACATTGGTGCAAAAATCCCTCCCAAAATTTTAGCAAATCACATACAAAAACATATTAAAAAGATAGTGCACCATGATCAAGTGGGTTTCATCCCAGGGATGCATGGTTGGTTCATTATCTGGAAATCTATAAATGTAATTCATCACATCAACAGGCTGAAAGTTAAGAACCACATGATTATTTCAATAGATGCAGAAAAAGCATTTGAAAAAATAGAGCACCGCTTCATGCTCAAAACACTAGAAAAAATAGGGATAGAAGGAACATACCACAACATTGCAAAGGCTATTTATGCTAAGCCCACAGCCAACATCATTGTAAATGGAGAAAAATTGAAAGCATTCCCTCTAAAAACTGGAACAAGGCAGGGATGCCCTCTTTCGCCACTTCTATTCAACATTGTTCTTGAAACTCTAGCCAGAGCAATTAGACAAACTAAAGAGATAAAAGGGATTCCAATTGGAAAAGAAGAACTTAAACTATCATTATTTGCAGATGATATGGTTCTATATTTAGAGGAGCTGAAAAATTCCACCAGAAAACTTTTAGAACTCATAAATGAATTCAGTAAAGTAGCAGGATATAAGATCAACATTCATAAATCTAATGCATTCTTATTCATAAGTGATGAATCCTCTGAAAGAGAAATTAGGAAAACTACTCCATTCACAATAGCCTCAAAAAATTAAAATACCTGGGAGTCAATTTAACAAAAGAGGTGAAAGACCTCTACAATGAGAACTACAGAACACTAAAGAAAGAAATTAAAGAAAACCTTAGAAGATGGAAAGATTTCCCATGTTCTTGGATAGGCAGAATTAATATTATCAAAATGGCCATACTACCAAAAGTGCTATACAAATTCAATGCAATTCCAATTAAAATCCCAATGATTGACCTCATAGAAATAGAGCAAGCAATCATGAAATACATTTGGAGGAATAAGAAACCCAGAATAGCTAAAGCAATCCTAGGAAGGAAGAGTGAAGCAGGTGGTATCACAATACCAGACCTTTAACTATACTACAAAGGAATAGTAACAAAAACAGCATGGTATTGGCACCAAAATAGGCAGGTAGACCAATGGTACAAAATAGAGGACACAGAGACAAACCCACATAAATACAGTTACCTCATACTTGACAAAGGAGCCAAAAACATGCAATGGAGAAAAGATAGCCTCTTCAACAAATGGTGCTGGGAAAAATGGAAATCCATATGCAGCAAATTAAAACTAAACCCCTATCTCTCACCCTCTACAAAACTCAACTCAAAATGGATCAAGGACCCAGGAATTAGAGTAGAGACCCTACACCTATTAGAAGAAAGAGTAGGTACAAATCTTCATCATATCGACCTAGGCCCAGTCTTCCTTGACATGGCTCCCAAAGCACAAGAAATAAAAACACAAATCAATAATTGGGACACATTCAAACTGAAAAGATTTTTCTCAGAAAAGGAAACAATCAGCAGTATGAAGAGAGAACCTTCAGAGTGGGAGAAAATCTTTGCCACATGCACATCAGATAGAGAACTAATCTCCAAAATATATGAAGAACTCAAAAAACTCTACACCAAGAATACAAATAACCCAATCAATAAATGGGCTAAGGAAATGAGCAGACACTTCACAGAAGAGGATCTACTAGCAATCAACAGGTATATGAAAAAATGTTCCATCTGTAGTAATAAGAGAAATGCAAATCAAAACTACCTTAAGGTTTCATCTCACCCCAATTAGAATGTCGATTATCAAGAATACAAGCAACAATAGGTGTTGGCGAGGATGTGGGGAAAAAGGTACACTTATACATTGCTGGTGGGGTTGCAAATTAGTGCAGTCACTCTGGAAAGCATTGTGGAGATTCCTTAGAAAACTTGGAATGGATCCACTATTTGACCCAGCTATCCCACTCCTTGGCCTATACCCAAAGGACTTAAAATCAGCATACTACAGTGATGCAGCCACATCAATGTTTATAGCAGCCCAATTCACTATAGCTAGACTGTGGAACCAACCTAGATGCCCTTCAATAGATGAATGGATAAAGAAACTGTGGTATATCTACACAATGGAATATTATTCAGCCATAAAGAAGAATAAAATTATGGCATTTGCAGGTAAATGGATGGAATTTGAGAAAATCTTGTTAAGTGAAATAAGCCAATCCCAAAAAACCAAAGGCCGAATGATTTCTCCTATAAGTGGTTGATGACACATGGCGGGTGGGGGGAGTTACAGGAAGAATGGAGAAGGGATGTATTGTATAGAGGAAAAGGAGGGGTGGGGAGGGGTTGTGGAAGGAAAGATAATAGAATGAGACAATCATCTTTGCCCTGTGTATATGTATGAATAGGCAGATTATATGATTCTACTTTGCGTACAACCAGAAAAATGATAGTTGTACTCCATCTGTGTACAATGAACTAAATTAAAAAAAAAATTTAAAAAGGGAAAAGATTTGTTTTTGGCTCATGGTTTCATAGATTTCAATCCATGGTCACTTGGCCCCACTGCTTTAGGCATTTGGTGAAGGGGAACATCATGGCGGGGAATGTGCAATTGAGCAGAGCTGTTCAAATCATGGTGGTTTTGAAGCAGAGAGAAATAGGGTTGGAGACAAGATATACCCTTCAAAGGCCCACCTCCAGTTACCTATAACCTCCAACTAAGTCTCATCTCTTGAAGTTTCCACTGCCTCCCAATAGCACCACTTATTGGGGACCAAGCCTTCAATCCAAGAGCCTTTGGGTGACATTTCAGATTCAAACCACAATAGGAGGGAAAATACAGAAAGTGAAAAGCCAACAATGGAGACAGCAACAAATGTGAATTTCATTTAAATCCTTGGATAATTCCTTAATTAAACATATGTGGAGGAGACTGAAAGCAATCTGATGGAAAACAAAAAATCAGAAGACTGAAAGTCTTAATCAGACATTTCAGAAATGACCCAAAGAAATATAAGTCCAAGTAACTTACAGAGCTGCTAAAACAAAAATAAAACTTTATAATTGTAGGGACACACCTTAAAATGGCGACCGCAATAACACCACACTCGGGGCATAAGCCCCCCTCACCAGTGGTACCACCAAGGTGGTGGCCTAGGATTGGCCCATTCGACTTCTGTGAACGTGAGCAGCTCTGGCCACTATTAAATCTTAGGAGACCTTTGCCCTGCAGGCTTTGATGTGTGCTGCATGGGCTGTTTACCTTTAAGGTGATTGGCCCTGCAGGTATCTCCTCTCCTTTCTTTGTTTTTTTCCCCCGCTCACTCGCCCCCTTATATATCTGTTCCACTTCCTCATTAAAACTGAGATTCTGCTCCAACAGACTCCCGGCTGGTGTGGGTTTTTCAGCCGTCAACACTCACCATCCTGCTTGACCCCGTGCCCCCCTGGCTGGTCCAGGGAGGGCACCCGACCTTT
Source organism: Glaucomys volans (assembly GCA_020662805.1). Taxonomy (NCBI): domain Eukaryota; kingdom Metazoa; phylum Chordata; class Mammalia; order Rodentia; family Sciuridae; genus Glaucomys; species Glaucomys volans. The sequence continues at coordinate 234,554 of JAJEJO010000426.1, forward strand.
GTTGTTAGGTGCGGAACAACATATAATAGTAACATAAGAATCCATACTGTGTACAATGCATTACTCACAGTGTGTACTGTATGGTCTAGTATTACTGCACATGCAAATAAACTAAAGAATATAAACCATAATCAAGAGAAAATGCAATTATTAGAAACCTAAGTGGAGGTGGTACAGATATCAAAATTAGCAGATGAGAGTTTGAAAGTACCTATTTTAAATATGTTCAAAAACAAAAAAAGTATTATTAATGAGGGATCAATGGGTGAATTAAGAGAAATTGAGGCAAAAAACCAATTTAAATTCCAGAACTGAAAATTACTTTAGAAATATTAAAAAATTCAAAACAACTTTAAGTGTTTATCATAAAGATTGGAGAATATGGAAAAAAGAGCCAATTACATTAAAGATAGTTCATCAGAAATTATACAATCTGAGAAAAAAAGTAAATAAAAATGAATGAAACATCAGTGATCTTTGGGTACAATTAAAGTAGTCTAATACACATGTACTTGGATTTTTAAAGGAAAAGATGAAAGGTAATAATAGAAAACAAGTTGAAAGGTATAATATGCTTGAAATTGTTTTTAACAATTTGCTTATAGATGCAAAGCCCTATCTAGGCACATCATTGTTAAACTAGTGAAAACTAAAGGTAAAACCAAGAAAAAATAGCTTAAATACATTTGGGAAGAAATAAAACATTATTTATAGGGGAATAATAATATGAATTACAATTTAGCTTAGGAAACAATGGATGTCCACAAAGTGACCTGTCTTTTAAGTGATAGAAGGAAAGCCTCCTTAGTCCTAAATTCTCCACTAAAAGTATCCCTTCAAACTGAAGCACAAGGCTTGGAAGAAGCAGCAACAGGTTAACTTTTCTCACTGCCTGGTTGGATAAACTACTGTGAGTCATTATGTGGTCCATGGTTAGGTGGACATAGACTTTCTCAAGAGAAACAACTAAAGGCCTGTTATAATTATTATTCCATAAGATCCTGCTGGAAATTGGAACCAAATACAAGCTGGCACAGGTAAGGTGCATTCCTGCCCACTTGCATCCCCATACCCCATCATTATGGCATTTCAGTGTTGCCTGAATGTCTAGCATTCATCCTCCACATATAGCTACTGGCACTACTGGTTCTTGTATATATTTTCCCAGGAAATAGGAGACCCATATCTGATCAAGAGTTGAAAGTCACCCACAGACTTTAACTGGAACTGCAGAAGAATGTCTCCTGGAGTGCACAGAGCTTCTATAAATGGTTCTGCTTTTGCCTGTTTGTACTGAGGGAACTGTCAAAGTCATCTGATAGCCTCATCTCAGAAGTCCACTTTTTTTAACCATTCCTTTTTAAGATAATACATATGTCTAAAATAAAGTCTGTAAGGCATAGGGAGTAAAAAAAGCAAACACCAGTCTACCCACTATCTAGCCTGAGAACATGTCCACAACTTAGAAGCCTCCAATATGCCTCTCTCCAATCCCCTGCCACACTTCACCAGCAAATTTAATTGTTGTCATAAAATTCATATCACTTATATGCTTTGCTTTGTATTTATACTGCCAATGTATGCATCCCTTTATGATGTTGTTTCTCATGTTTTAAAATGTTTTGTTCATATATATGATGTAATGCTGTGTGTACTCCATCTATTGTGATTGCATTTTTACTCAACAAAATTACATCTGCGAGATTTATTCATGTGAATTCAGTGAATTTTTATTCTTTGCATGGCTACATAATATTCCATTATTTGAATGTATCTTCTACTGATAGTTAAGTGAGTTATTTCTGTTTTTTATTACTACAAGCAAGGCTTCTAGGACCATGCTTGAATATGTCCCTTTGTTTATATATGCAGCAATTTATCTCTTATGTGTATTATAGCTTCTACCTTACCTGTGAAGGATATGTTCCAAGATCTCTAGTAAATGCCTGAAACAAAACATAGTACTAAATTATATATGTATATATAATTAAATATACACTATAACTATATCTACTACATACTATATATAGTCCTAAATTATACATATAATTATATACATTATATATTAATATATATATTAAATATATATATATATATTCCTGAATCTGTGTAACCATTTCTTACTTGCCCTAAATGATTTGCTATACTAGGGATTGAAACCAGGGGCCCTTTACCCCAATATCTTTTTATTTTTGAGACAGCGTCTCACTAAATTGTGCAGGCTGGTCTCACACTTGTGATCCTCCTGCCTCAGTCTTCTAAGTACCTTGAGTTACAGGTGTGCACCATAATGACTATCCTTGCTGAAGTCCTTATGTAGGCTTGGTACTTTCTTGTGTGGTATGTTTCCATTAATCAGAACATTTTTTTTCATGTCTTCCATCCACAAAATTAATGCCTCTTCCATCTTCATTAAGTACTTACCATATACTCTTACTAGAACTTTTGCAATTTGAGGTGTTTTATGGTTTGGATGTGAGGTGTCCCCCAAAAGTTCATGTGTAAGATAATGAAACAAGGTTCAGAGGAGAAATGAGTGAGTTGTGAGAGTCTTATCCCAATCAGTGAATCAATCCCTGATGGGGTTAACTGAGTGGTAACTAAAGCAGTAGGGTGTGGCTGGAGGAGGTGGAAATTGGGGATGTGGCTTTGTATCTGGCAAGTGAAGACCTCTCTCTCTACTTCCTGATCATCATGTAAGCCACTTCCCTCTGCCATTGATGTTCGGCTTCACCTTGAGCCCAGAGGAATGGAGCCGGCCTTCTATGGACTAAGACCTCAGAAACTGTGAACTCTCAAATAAACTATGCCTCCTCTACAATTGTGCTGGTCAGGCCTTTTAGTCACAGTGGTGAAAAAGCTTACTAAAACAAGGTGGAACAAAAAAACTAATATACATTTCTTTTTCCTTCTTTATAATTTCAAGAGCAGAAGATTCTTTTTGTTTGTTTTTTTATGGTACTGGGGATTGAACTCAGGGGTACTTAACCACTGAGCAACATTCCCAACAGTTTTTTGTATTTTATTTAGATACATGGTCTCACTGAGTTGCTTAGGGCCTCACTAAGTTGCCTAGTCTCCCTTTGAACTTGCGATCCTCCTGTCTCAGCCTCCCCAGCCACTGGGAGAAGATTCATTCTTGTTGTAGATCTCAGCAAATTCAGCATAATTTTTCCCTTTATTATCAAGTCAACAATTTTCATCTTTTCACTTAAAAAAAGCATTTTACAGCTTCTTTCTTAACATATTTGAATTACCAGAGTCACTCTTCTTGTGCTTTTGTGTCATTAATCAAGGGTTACTTGAACACAAGCACTGAAATATTGCAACAGTTGATCTGATATCCAAGAGAGTCACAAAGTGACTAGTGGATGGGTAGCATATACAGCATGTATTTATTGACAAGAGAATAATTCACATCCTAGGCAAGATAGAGGAGGTGTTATAGTTTTGATATTAGGTGTCCCCAAAAGCTCATGTGTGAGAGAGTACAAGGAAGTTTAGAGATGAAATGGTTAGGTTATGAGGTTTAACATATTCAGTGCATTAATACCCTGATAGCGATTCACCGGATAGTAACTATAGGTGGATAGGGTATGTCTGGATAATGTGGGTTTCTGGGGGCATGCCTTTGGGGTATATATTTTGTCCTTATTGCATTGATCTCTCTCTCTCTCTCTCTCTCTCTCTCTCTCTCTCTCCCTCTCTACTGCCTGTCATGTCCTGAGCCACTTTTCTTCACCACACTTTTCTGCCATGATGTTCTGCCTCACTTCAGGACCTGAGGAATGGAATCAATCATCTATGGACTGAGACCTCTAAAACTGTGATTCCTGCAAAAAACTTGGGCACTCAGCTACTGAGCCACATTCCCAGGCCTATTTTGTATTTTATTTAGAGATAGGGTCTCACTGACTTGCTTAACCCTTAGCTGTTGCTGAGATTGGCTTTGAACTCACAGTCCTCTTGCCTCAGCCTCCCAAGCCACTGGAATTACAGGCACACTCCAAAAAAAAGTTCCACTCAAAAGTTGTTCTTATCATGTCTCTTGGTCAAAACAGCAAAATAGCTGACTAAAACAGTAGGACAGCATGGAATTTCATAAATGTCATTCAAAATAGTGTATAATTTAAAAATCATAAAAAATTATAAACTGTTTATTGTGCACAAAGTTCATAATTTATTTCATAATAGCTAAGCTTTATAAATATCCTAAGGTGTTGTAAAATGTGGAAATTTTCCCTTGGAGGGGTGAGGTGACAGAGCACAATCAACTCTGGGGCACAGGTTCTATGATGCAATCTCAACTTTAATCAGGAAGCATGCATGTTTTATAGAGGTAGGGAGCCAATGGGTGAAGAGAAGCAATGTTGCAAGAGCCTATCAGAGCAATCCGGCTAGAAACAGCACAATGCGGAAGAAGGGGAGGGGATGGGGTGAGACTTTCCTGAGGCACTGCTCTGTCAATGGGTTGGTCACTTGAGAGTGTGTTGCCCAAGCATGATAATCCTGGGTGTTCCACCGGATCGCACCCATTCCACAGCTGCAGGAGTGCATATGGCTCAGTGGCTCTTCCTACATCTCCCATACTAAGGTGACAGTGTACAGTTAAAAGTAGAGCTAATGAATTAGCCAACTTGTAAATGTCTTTTTGTTTTAATTGATAGTAAAGATGCATCTTCGACATGGAATTAGTACAACTCTAGGAAGTGTGTATCGGGATTTGTTCATTAGTCTGGCAGAGGCAGAAAGAAGAACACAGGGAGAGATGGGAGCAAATGCTCAGATTTATATTTTGATGAGAGCCACTGATGTGTATGAATATTGTGGCTGTACAATAGGAATACCTTAATTTAGGAATATGCTTTCTTCCTAATAATCTACTAGTAGAAATCTGAAAATGAACTCTCTTAGAAATGTCATGCTTGCTGTGCTCTGTTGCTTTCTGTCTCTCTCTTTTTTTTGATGTTATCAATAGTATTTTATAAATGGTAAATTCATTCTAATGATACACAAGATCATTGATAGTTTAAAGGAGTTTAGTGATCAAAAAATTACAAAACCTGTTTTCCCAATGACAATATTGAATGAGAATTCTTTTAATAGTTCTGAATGAATTTATATTATGAATTGATACAAATTTTATTTAATGTCCAGATGTGGCATCTAAGAGAAATTGCTAATGTCTTTACTTGGAGTACATTATAAAGCTATTAAAATACCATTAAACATCAAGTACTACAGAAAACATTTTTCAAGATTATCAATTCAACTTAAATATTTAATGTGAAGAGATGTTAAGGATATTGTCAAAATCAACTCAGGAAGAAAAATCAAGAAATTTCCATAAATATCTAGGTCCCTCACATAGCTGGGTAGAAGAGTCTTTTCTGTGTTAAAGACTGGAAGCACCGATATTCAACTCTCAGAAAATACTTACTCCCTAATGTGCACACAATTTCTGCTTTGCCTGCCACATAGTAATTCTCCATAATGGTTATAATTATGATTGTCCACCATGTTTGAGGCATGCCAGGCATAAGAGAAATGACAAAGACAACGTTCCTCTTGGAGCCATGATGGCCCTGGGCAACTGACCTTGTATCCAATTAAGCAAATGGCTCTGGATACGTAGGGATTTTCCAATAATGTGCATAAATCAGTGATTTTAACCATATACCCTGGTCAGGGAGTTGTGAACTTGTTTTTAGTCATTAAAACTAGTCATTTCTTCATTAATTATACAAATCTATCTATAAATTCTATTTTTATTTGTTCTAATTAGTTATACATGATGGCAGAATGCATTTTGACATATACATAAATGGAGTATAACTTCTCATTCTTCTGGTCGTACATGATGTAGGATCACACTGGTCTTGTAGTCACATATACACATAGGGTAATAATGTCTGATTCATTCTACTACTCTTCTCTACCCCCAAACCCCCTCCCCTCCCCTCATTCTGTCTAATCCAAAATACCTCTCTTCTTCCCTAGCCACACCCACTTCTTGTGAATTAGCATCCACCTATCAGAGAAACCTTGGGTTTTTTTGGATTGGCTTTTTTTACTTAGCATGATATTCTTCAGGTACATTAATTTACCAGCAAATGCCATAATTTCATTCTTCTTTAAGGCTGAGTGATATTCCTTTGCATACATATGCCACATTTTCTTTATCCATTTATCTGTTGAAGGGCACCTAGGTTGGTTCCATAGTTTGGCTATTTTGAGTTGAGCCGCTATAAACATTGATGTGGTGCATTATTTTAGTATGCTCATTTTAAATCTTTTGGGTATAAATAAACTGGCTCACATGGTGGTTCCATTCCAAGTTTTCTGAGGAATCTCCATATTGCTTTCCAGAATGGTTGTAACAATCTGCAGTCCCACCAGGAATGTTTAAGTGTACCTTTTTCTCCACATCCACACCAATACCTATTATTGATTGTATTCTTGATATTTGCCATTTTGACTTGAGTGACATGATATCTTAGAGTAGTTTTGATGTGCATTTCTCTAACTGCTAGAGATGTTGAACATTTTTTCATATATTTGTTGATTGATAATATTTCTTCTTCTGTAAAGTATCTGTTCAGTTCCTTGGCCCATTTATTCATTGGGTAATTTGTTGTTGGTTTTTGTTTTTGTTTTTTGTTTTTTTTTGGTGTTAGGTTTTTTGAGTTCTTTGTACATCATGGAGATTAGTGCTCTATCTGAGGTTCATGTGGTAAAGATATTCTCCCATTCTGTAGACTCTCTCTTCAGGTACTTATTGTTTCCTTTGCTGAGAAGATTTTTAGTTTGAATCCATCCCATTTATTGATCCTTGCTTTTACTTATTGTGCTTTAGGAGTCTTGTTAAGGAAGTCAGTTCCTAAACCAAAATGGATTTGGGCCTATTTTTTCTTCCATTTGTTGCAGGGTCTCTGTTCTAGTACCTAAGTTTTTGATCCACTTTGAGTTCAGTTTCATGAAAGGTGTGAGGGGTTTAATTTCACTTTGCTGCATATGGATTTCCAGTTTTCCCAGCACCATTTGTTGAAGAGGCTATCTTTTCTCCATTGTATGGTTTTGGCACCTTTGTCTAGTATGTGATAACTATATTTATGTGGGGTTGTCTCTGTGTCTTCTATTCTGTACCATTGGTCTACATGTCTGTTTTGGTGTTAATACCATGCTGGTTTGGGGAATATTGGTCTGTAGTATAGTCTTAGGTCTAGTGTTATGATGCCTTCTGCTTCACTTTTCTTGCTAAGGCTTGTTTTGGCTATTTTGGGTCTCTTATTTTTTCAAATGGATTTCATGATTGTTTTTCATATTTCTATGAAGAATGCCTTTGGGATTTTAATAGGAATTGCATTAAATCTGTACAACACTTTCGGTAGTATGGCCATTTTGAAAATATCAATTCTGCCTATCCAGGAGCATGGGAAATCTTGCCATCTTCTAAGATATTCTTTGATCTCTTTCTTTAGTTTTCTATAGTTTTCATTATAGAGGTCTTTCACCTCTTTTGTTAGATTGAGTCCCAAGTATTTCTTTTTTGAGGATATTGTGAATGGGGTAGTTTACCTAATTTCTCTTTCAGTAGATTCTTCACTGATGTATAGGAATATTTTTGATTTATGTGTGTTGATTTTATGTCCTGCCACTTTGCTGAATTCATTTATGAGTTCTAGAAATTTTCTGGTAGAATTTTTTGGATCTTCTAAATGTGTAAACATGTCATCGCCAAATAGTGATAGCTTGAATAATTCTTTTCCTTTTCATGTTCCCCTTTAATTTTTTTCTCCTGCCTAATTGCTCTGGCTAGAGTTTCAAGGACTGAATTGAATAGAAGTGGTGAGAGAGGGCATCCTTGTCTTATTTCAGTTTTTAGAGTCTGTTCTTCCAATTTTTCTCCATTTAGAATGATGTTGACCTTGGATTTAGCATAGGCAAGTTTTACAATGTTGAGATATGTTCCTACTATCCCTAGATTTTCTAGTGTTTTGAACATGAAGGGGTGCCATATTTTGTCAAATGCTTTTCTTTGAAGGTCTTGACAGCTGAGAATATATCTAGTTCTGGGTTTTTCTTGATTGGTAGTGTTTTGATTGTGTCTTCTATTTGAGAGCTTGAAATTTATCTGTTTAAGTTGTGTATGTCCTCCTGATTCAGTTTGGGTAGGTCATATGTCTGTAGAAATTTTTTATGTCTTCAAGATATTCTATTTTATTGGAGTATAAATTTTCAAAAAAGTTTCTAGTTGTCTTCTGTATTTCAGTAATGTCATCTTGGTATTTCCTTTTTCATCAATAATTTTAGTAATTTGAGTTTTCTCTCTCTTTTCATTAATGTGGCTAAGGACATATCTATTTTATTTATTTTTTTCAAGAAATCAACTTTGTTTTTTCAATTTTTTGAATTGCTTCCTTTGTTTCAATTTCATTGATTCTGACTCTGATTAATTATTTTCTGTCTTCTACTGCTTTTGGTGTTGATTTGTTCTTCTCTTTCTAGGGCTTTGAGATGCAATGTTAATTCTTCTTTTGTTTGTTTGTTTGCTTTTTACTTTCCATTCTTTTAATGAATGAACTCAATGCAATGAACTTTCCTCTTAGCACTGCCTTCATAGTGTTTCAGAGCTATTGATATGTTGTATCAATGTTCTCATTTACATCTGATTATTTTTTCATTTCAACATGAATTTCTTGTGCTATCCATCCATCATTCAATAGTGTATTATTTAGTCTCCAGGTATTAGGGTAGTTTCTATTTTTCATTTTATCATTGATTTCTAATTTCATTCCATTATGATCTTGTGGAATGTAGGGTAGTATTTCTATTCTTTTTCATTTACTAAGACTTGCTTCATGGCATAAGATATGGCTTACTTTAGAGAAGGATCTGTGTGCAGCTGAGAAGAAAGTGTATTCACTCATTGATGGCTGAAATATTCTATATGTGTCTGGTAAGTCTAAATTAATGATTATATTATTTATTTCTATAGTTTCTTTGTTTAGTTTTTGATTTGAAGATATATCCAATAGTGAGAGAAATGTGTTAAAGTCACCCAGTATTATTGTGTTGTGGTCTATTTGATTCTTGACATTGAGAAGGTTTGTTTTTGTACATAGATGCTCCATTCTTTGGGGCATAAATACTTATGATTATATTATCTTGCTAATGTCTAATTCCTTTAATCAGTATGAAATGACTTTCTTTGTCACTTCTGATTAACTTTGGCTTTATGTCCACTTTATCTGATATGAGGATGGAAACACCTGCTTGTTCAAGTGATCCATATATGTGATATGTTTTTCCCATCCTTTTAGCTTCAGTGTGTGGATGTCTTTGCCTATGAAGTGAGTCTCTTGGAAGGTGCACATTTTTGGGTCTTATTTTTTAATGCAACCTATCAGTCTCTGTTTTTTGATTGATGAGTTAGGTCATTAACATTCAAGGTTAGTATTGAAATGTGATTTGTATTTCCGGTCGTTTTGGTTTATTTCTGGTTTTTAACTTGACTTACTTTCTCCTTTGGTTGACTATTCCTTTAGGGTAATTCCTCCCTTCACCGGTTTTTACTTTTTTTTAATTTCATCCTCACGCAATATTTTGTTTAGAATGTTCTGTCATGCTGGCTTTCTAGTTGTGAATTTTTTTAACTTTTGTTTATCATGGAAGGTTTGTATGTCATTGTCAACTCTGAAACTTAAATTTTCTGGATATAAAATTCTTGGCTGGCATCCATTTTCTTTCAGAACTTGATATATAATTAGTCTAGAACCTCCTAGATTTGAGGTTCTGGGTTGAGAAATCACCTGAGATCTGAATTGGTTTCCTCCTATAGATAATCTGATATTTCTTCCTCACAGCCTTTAAAATCTTATCCTTTTTCTGTATTTTAGTCATTCTTAATATAATGTGCCATGGTATGGGTCTTCTGTAATTTTGTACTTTTGGGGTCCTGTAAGCCTCTTATATTTGATTTTCCATCTCAACCTACATGTTTATCACTAGTGAAAGTATATGTTAAAATAAAGTTAAGTTTAGCACAAAATCAATGGAATACACTAGGAATAGAAAGGAGTATTGTCAACCTGTTAAAGAACTTCAAAGGTAGCATACTTAATATTGAAATATTGGATATTTTTCCTCTAATCTCAATAAAAGGACAAAGATGTCTGTTTTTGATAATTCTATTCAACATGTATGTCAAGGACTCTTAAACAGAAAATAAAATAAAATACATTCAAATTGTAAGGAAAAGTGTAAAACACTATTTGCAGGTGATATTGTCATGTTATATTGATAATACTGTAAAATCAAAACAAATATGAAAACTAACAAAATAGTTATGTAAGTTTGTAGAGCACAAAATCAATACAAAATATCAATTGCATTTTTATACACTAGCAATGTACAAACAAAATAAAATTAATAAAATAATTCAATTTACAATGGCATCACAAAGAATAAAATAGAAAAAATTTAACAGAATGAGTAAAAGGCATATAGACTAAAAACTAAAAACTATTGAAAAAACTAAAGACCTAATTGAACTGAAAAACATTTCATATTCACAGATAAGAACAGTTAATATTAAGGTTGCAATACCACAAATGATTCTTGGCTATCATTTTTGGAAATTCGAATAATGCAGAAGGACTTCCTAAATTCAAAACGTACTGCAAAGCCACAGTAATCAAGAGCATGTGGTACACACGTATATGGAAAGTCATAGATCAATAGTATAGAATTGAGAACTGATGAGTTGGTAAGGAATTGTGAAGGTAAAATGGTCTATGTAATCTCATGGTTAAACCTCAAATGTTTTTTTTTCTTAAATTGTCTTTTGCTCCCTTTTTATGAAACAGGAAGACTAGAGAGGGCTAAATCATCTGTAAGTGCATGGTGCACAAAGAACAGAGGCAGGAAGAAGGAGATGGGAAGCAAGCTTCTTATCAGCAAGCTTTCCTTAATTCTGCAGTGAAGTTTATCAATCAGGCACCGGAGGACTCATTTTCTGGGTACAGAAATGGTCTGTGGATTACAGAAGGAGTTTGGGTTTTATAGTTTACAATGAGGATGAATTAATCATTGGAGACTGCAGATGTACAGTTTGGACAATCAGGAACTAGCCGTACAGGTTAAAATTTTAACTCTGGAAGGCAGTTGTAAAAAGTTCAGTACTCATTGTCTCTGGGAAAAGTTCGAACTCTGTGTTCACTGCCTGTCTTCCTTCCTCTGGGATCCATTGCTACCTAGAACTTCACTATTTGCTTTTTTCCTTCCAGGACTCACACACAATGGGAAACGGTAAAAGTCCAGGGCAGAGTGTTTCAGTATTTGCCTCCTTCCTTCAGGACTCATTGGAGTTGGAAAGCAATGAAGGTTTGCTTTTGGTGGAGAGGTTGGGAATGAACCCAGGAAGGTATGAAAGTTTGCTTTTTCCCTCAGGACCCATTGTTACTGGGAAAGGATGTACTGGGAGAGGTTTAATGTTTGGCTAATTTTCCCTCCCTCTTCCTGAGCCACATGTCCCTCTGATTTTCTGGAGGGTTATCTTATAGGAATATTATTTTCCATAAGCCTTTACTACCCTTAGGTAAAATAGGACTCTGGTAAAGTGATTACCTTTAAGAACATGCCTTTGTTAAGGATAACAGAATATCCTGAACTTAACTCTAAATGGTTACTATTCTCCCTCTCCTGCTGGAAGTACAAGTAGATTTTTCTCACATCATTACTGTTAGAATCTGGTGAAGTTCCTGAGGATAAAACATTAAAATTTAGGGACTCCCATTAAATTGAGCCCCTAGAAATTTTTCCTTTCCATGAATGGTTTTTAGGCCACAGAATATCCACATACAAAATAATGAATTTGCTCTTCTGCCTCAAACTATTTACAAAATTTAATTCAAATGTATTTAAATCATAAGTAAAACTCTTAGAAGAAAGCATAGGGGTGAATATTTGTACCCTTTCTTAGATGAAACACAATCAAATCAAGAAAGTGAAAATTAATACACAGAAAGTGTTTGCAAATTATTCATCTGATAAAGGACTTATATCTAGTATATGGATAATAAAAACACATATAACCTATTAAACAGTGAAAAAGGATTGGGATAGATATTTCTTCAAAGACTATATAAAATCGACATTTTAAGCACATGATAACATGAGAAATTTCTCAATATCAACAGTCATTAAGGAAATATAATTTAAAATTAGAGTGATATATCATTTTGCATCCAACAGAATGGCAATAATCAAAAATGAACAATTACAAATATTGTCAAATGTAATGGGCATGCAAAATGATACAGTCTTTTTGGAAGACAGTGGAAATTCCTCAAAAACTTGAAAACAGAGTTATTGTATAACCTGGCAATTTATCCCTAGGTACATAATATAGAGAATCAAAAATATATCTTCTCACAAAAGTTTGTACAGGAATATCCTCAAAACAGTAAAATGTACAGTAGCATTATTCATAATACTCAGCAAAAAAATCTAAATGTCTATTAGCTGACAAATAAATGAGCAAAAAAGGTGTAGCTATACATTATAATATTGTTCAAACATAAAAACAAAGGAGTTAATGATGCATGCTATAACATGGATGAATCTTTTAGTAAAAGAAGCCAGACACAATGATGACGTATTATATGATTTTATTCATATGAATTGACCAAAATGGGCAAATCCAAGGAGAAACTAAATAGATTTCAGGACTTTGGATGAGGAAGGAATAAGGGATAAGGGATTTTTAAGAGGTTTATAAAACTGTTCTGAAAATATAAAGTTATAATGGCTACATAACTCTATGAGTCTATTAAAAGCACTGAATTATACACTTGAAAAGAATATATTTTTGGTATATGAATTATACATTAATGCCTCTTATAAGAAATAGTAGTGAAATAACTATATTTTAAAAACCCAGAAAAAGTGAACTACTAGCACATCTCCTTATAACAAATGTTAATGGCATTTCTTCAGGTTGAAAAAAAGACTGATACTGGAGAGAAATTTCAATTTACATAGAGAATAAAAGAGGCTCTAAATGGTAAATCTACAGATAAATAAAGGTATCTTTTTACTTAATTTTAGTACCTGTAAAGGAAATTAATTAAACTTTATAACCTATATACGAGCAAAAGTTTTGACAATAGCACAGACCAAGGCAGTAGGGATTGGAAATGTCCAAAAATAAGATTCAACAACTATATTACTACTTTATTGGTTGTTCTTGCTTAAATAATAAGACATTAAAGTACATTTGCACAAATATCATGTATATAATTATATAACTGAAATTAAATCCTAAAATTTTTATTTAATCAAAAGAATAAAAGGAAAGAGAATACTAATTTTAAAAGATGGGGCAAATATTAAAGAGCAAGATGCTCAATTGAAGACCAAACCCCAAAATTATAATAAATGCAAATGAACAAAATATAGAAGTTTTTATATTTGATATTAAATCAAAAAGCAAAATAATAAAAAGTCTATAAGAAACATGCAAAAATATCACACTATGCATATAAAAACATTTGTCAAAATACAATGTTTGAAAATACAGATATTCAATGATGTATGATGGTTCAGTTGAAGACTTTTAAACTTTTTTTCCAGTTGATATAAAGGAACTAAAACTTTTAAACATTGCTATTAGGAGTATAAAATGGTGTGAAGACTTTGGAAACGGTTTTTTTGTTTTCCTATAAAATTTAAAAATAAAATCAGTTTTAAGATCCAGTAAATTCACTTCTAGGAATTAAACTAATATATGTGGAATGATATGCAATAAAAAAGACTTGCACCAGAATGTTATAGCAACTTTGTTTGTACTCTAACTGAAAATAACCTCAAATCTACCAGAATAATAATGAATAAATAAATTGTGGCACATTCACAATGGAATACCACTCAGCAATGAATAGGTAGAACACAGTTATACAGAACAAAATAGATGAACCACAAAACCAATATTGTGGGTGAAAAACCCAGACATGAAATAGTGTATATGGCCTGACAATAATAGGCAAGAAAAACTATATTGACAAAATTCAAAGTAGTGGTTTCCTACAAAGGTTAAGGGTTGAGTGTTACAGGGGCATGAGAGAACATTCTGGAATGATAGAAGTGTTTATATTTTGAATGAGTAGATAAGATATATAACACACTCATTTATAAAAACTCATCGAATTGTATACCTAAGATCAGTACATTTTTGCTGTACATAAATTTCACCTCAAAAATAAGAGATATAAATAAACTCTGATCTCCAGTTTTTGTGTTTGCTCTTTGTAGTTGTATGAATTTGCAATTATGAAGCTTTCCATGTCTTCTAGAATTAAGCAAATAAGAAATATGGAAATGGGAGCCAGGCTTATCAATATTAGAAAAAGAAACTATAAATCTGGAAAAGAAAGGATGAGAATAAACTCTACAGTTTTAGATGAAATTGGGAGATACCATTAACACATGGATTTTAGTTAATACAATGATGGACACAGAGCTAAATCAAATATATAGATATATGGATAAATGTGAATACATACAAAATATGTATGCATCAATGATAGCTTTCATAGACTGAAAAAGCTCAGTACCAATGATACACCTAATAAATTTTTAAGTAATATTCTCCATTCAAAAAATTCCAGCTCCTTAAACAAATGACTGATTCCAGGGCTGCTTTAGAGAATGTAAAAGATGAGCCTGGAATATGTTCATGTACCAGAAATTTTTTAAGTATTCAAATAATGTTGGTTACATACTAAAAGTATACTAAAATTATATAGGAATAAAAGCAAATAATGATAATAATATATTATAATTCATTGAATAAAATATAAATTCATAAGTTCATTAAATAAATAAATTGAATAAGTGAATAAATAATTGGAGGAGATGGGAAAGGTACTAAATGTAGTGAAATATCAACAGGAAATATAGAAGATATGATGGAATTAGAAAATCATCAAAAGATGCCTAAAGCAGTGGAAAAATGTTTCATGAATACCAAGATAATTTCATAGCCTAAATGTTATCTCCCCATAAATTAATCAGCCTTTGGTATCCATGGGAAATTTGTTCCAGAGACCCCTGCATATAGCAATATCCATGGATATGCAAGTCCACTATGTAAAATGGCACAATATTTACATGTAACCTATTTATATCCTTCCATATACTTTGAATCATCTCTAGGTTACTCATTATATTTAATACAATAGAAAAGCTATTGAAATAGTTGTTATACTGTGTTGATTTATGAATAATGACAAGAAAAATCTATATATGTTCAGTATCAATGCCACCTATATGTTCAGTATCAAGGCAATTATCATAGGCTTAGCTATATAGTACAACATGAGCAATAATATAACATTCATGCCTCTTTGAATAGTTTATTTGCTTATTTTATTTTGTTTTTAAAGTGATTAGTTTGATGTCAAATCCTTGGTACCTTTTCAGCGATTTGTTTTTATTTACTTCACTAGTTATTTTAACATTTTTGATCTGCAGTTGATTAAATTCCCAGATATGGAACCTGTGGACACAGAGAAAGATTGTACATATTAAATCCAAAGGAAAAACAGTAACTTCATCATGGAGAAACCTGACATGCCTCACCTTAAATAGTAGTCAAGTTTATCATTGCTGATATTAGGACAAAGTAATACAAACCCTAATGATTTGTTGAGAAGGATGTGACCCACTTATTTTATTTTTTGATTGTGTATAATTTGAATCTAATCATGAGAAGACCATAGACAAGCTAATATAGGGAGACATTCAAAAAATATTTGACCTTTTTTCTTCCAATATGCTAAGGTCAGAAAGGCCAAGGAACTACAATTGTCAAGGACAGTTGAAAGGCTACTGCAATCAAGGCAATACATGATGTTGGATTGGATCTTTGGATAGTGGTCCAGAATCAAATTAAAATACAGTTATCTTGATTACATAGTACTATTATATAATGCTAATTTTTCATGATTTTGATAATTTTGCTATGGTTTTGAAAAAGAATGTACTTGTTTTTAGGAAATACGCATTAAAGTATCTAGGGGTAGTGGCATGATGCATGAAATTTTCTCTTAAATGAATACACACACATATGTATGCAAACAAACACAAAGATATGTACATATATACATAATGCATATGTACATATATACATAATGCATATAGAATGTTTGTATCTCACTATATATCACCATCTGTTGACAAAGTCATTTGGAAGGCATTAAGGTTTCACGAGATACTCAACTTGGGTGCCTCCTTACCTAAGGGTGAAACATGAAACTGACATGGTATAGTCAAATTGGATGGAAAACCCTAGTTAAATTAATTCATTTTAGGCAGGATACACTGATATATAAAGATAGATGAATTTAAAAATGCGCGTATGTGAGCTGGGTTTATAACTCAGTGGTACAGCGCTTGCCTAGTACTTGTGAGGAACTGGGTTCGATCTTCAGCACACCATATAAAAACAATTAAACAAACAAGGAAACTAAAATGTGTGTATGTTCCTGGTGACATGGGAGGCTGAGGCAGAAAGATGGCAAGTTCAAAGCCAGCCTCAGCAACTTGGCGTGGCCCTAAGCAGCTTAGTGAGGACTTGTCTCAAAATAAAATACAAAAAGTGCTGGGGATGTGGCTCAGTGGTTAAGCACCATTGGGTTCAATCCCTGGTTTAAAAAATGTGTTTATGTTCACTCTTCCAGTTCTTTGTTGGGAGAAATGAACAGATAAACCAGAGCATTGACTAAAGACTAGGGCTGGGTTGGGGATTTTGAAGAGCTTTCTGGAGGAGGTTAATTGCTTAAGACAGCTATGCCAGATGAAGATAGTGAAGTAAATGAAAACAGATCACTGGAGAGGAATCAAGGCTTATACCTTAGACCAAAGTGATCAGTTTAAAAACAAAACAAAATAAACAAAGCAAAATATCCAATGAGAGGTTTGAAAGCAAGTGATGCAGTTGAGTCAAGACCCCAGTGAATTCACATGAAGGAAAGCAGGAGAGGGTAAGTAAGGAAGAACCAGAATTGTTTTTCTCAAATACTGTGTTTAGTTCTTACAGTATAGGTCAATGAATGCGGTATGAACAGATATGATGAACTGATTTGAATTGAAGTGCAAAAAAAAAAAAACAGAATTCATCTACTCAATCACACAGCAATCTTCATGAGCTGCACAGATCTTATGCATTGACTCCATGAATTGCATCCAATTTTCATCATAGCCTTTCAGATCTAACACTGCCTAAGAAAACAGAAAATGTGGTGGAATAGGAAAATCTTTACACAAAGAAAAGTTTCTATCAGCTTTATTATTAAGAGCTCCACATTCTGGAGATTGTCAAACAGCAAACAAATCAAAAAGAAAATGAAAAGGTGGAACAAAAGAAAAACAAAACAAAAAATATATGTGACATGATACTCTTAATATATAATTTATCATTGTTGAAAATTGACAATAAATTCTTGAACAAAACTACTAAATGGAAACAATCATATGGCAGAAGACCACTGGTATTAGCTTGAATGAAAAAACAAATGGGCTATCAAGTCCAAAAAGCTGAAAATATGTATTCTAATTGGGAATACTATAATGGGGACTAATTTATGTCTAGAATCATTCTATCATTAACTGCTAGTTCTAAGGTCATTAGCTTTTGCAGACCTCAATATTTTTAGGTTAGAGAAGATAATCTTGCCTAAGAAGTTTATCTAAAGTCCAAACTTAAATGCTTGTCACACATATCTAAATAGGATTATAAATAGGATTAATTAAAATGAATATGATGATTGTTAAAAGTAATCCATAGACAAGGTTCAGTGGTACACAACTGTAATCCCAGCAGTTTGGGATGCTGAGGCAGGAGTATTAAATGTTCACTCAGCCTCAGCAATTTAGTGAGACCCTAAGCAAAGTAGCAAGACCCTGTCTCAAAATAAAAATCTTGGCTGGGATTGAGTTATTTGTTTTTTTTGTTGTTGTTGTTTTGTTTTTGTTTTTTGTTTTTTGTTTTTTTGTGTGTGTTAAGTTTTTGAGTTCTTTATACATCCTGGAGATTAATACTATGGTGCAGATTGCAAAGATTTTCTCCCATTCTGTAAGCTCTCTATTCACATTCTTGATTGTTTCCTTTGCAGTGAAGAAGTTTTCTAATTTGATATCCTTCAATTTATTGATTCTTGATTTTAGTTCTTGCACTTTAGTAGTCTCATTGAGGAAGTTGGTTCTGACGCCAAAATGATGGAGAGTTGGGCCTGCTTTTTCTTCTAGTAAGCACAGGGTCTCTGGTCTAATGCCTGGGTCCTTGATCCACTTTGAGTTAAATTTTGTGCAGGGCAAGATACAGAGGAATTCAATTTCATTCTACTACATATGGATTTCCAGTTTTTCCAGCACTATTTGTTGAAGAGCTATCTTTTTTCCAATGTATGTTTATGGCACCTTTGTCTACTATGAGATAACTATTCATGTGTGTTTGCCTCTGTGTCTTCTTTTCTGTACTATTGGTTTACATTCTGTTTTGATGCCCATACTATGCTGTTTCAGTACTGCCTCCTGCATCATTTTTCTCACTAAGTATGGCTTTGATCTCTTATTTACAAATGAAGTTCATGACTTCTTTTTCTATTTCTATGAAGAATGTCATTGTAATTTTAATAGGCATTGCTTTAAATCTGTATAGCACTTACAAACGTTCTCTCTAATGTGTGGATGCTAACCCACAACAAGGGAAGGTGGGAGAGGGAAATATAGAAGTCCATTGGATTAGACAAAGGGGAACAAAGGGAAGGGAGGGGCAGGGGAATAGGAAGGACAGCATAATTAATCGGACATAACTTTCCTAGCCTTGTACTTGAATACAGGACCAGAGTTACTCCACATCACGTACAACCACAAGAATTCCTACTTAGAATAAGTTATACTCCGTGTATATATAATATGCTGAAATACATTCTACTGCCACGTATATCTAAAAAGAACAAATAATATTTAAAAAATTTAAAAATTTTTAAAAAGGGCTGGGAATGTGGCTCAGTGGTTGAATACCCCTGGGTTCAAAACTCTGATCAAATCACTGCATTAAGTTTATAAGAAAATCATTCTTAGTTTAGTGACTAACTTTACTGAACAGAAGTCACAGTATTCTAAAGAAAGATAGAATAACAAGTGATTGATTACTTTCCTTAGTTCCCAGAACATAAAGTCATCTATTTCCTTGACAAAACTCCACAGTTTTGGATTTAACCAAAACTTTTTTGGATAACACTTCCAAAACAAAAATAAGTCAGTCATTTATTTATAGCCATGAAGCAATCAAGGGACTAAATATTCATATAGATTTCTTAGAGCCTTTAATAACGTTCAAAATAAATTTATTTTACTTCTAGAGCAACATCAGTTAGCATAAGTATCAAAGCTTTATTAAATACATATATATATGTGTGTGTGTATATATATATATATATATATACACACACCCACACACATATTTGGCAGGAAATATATATACACACACCCATGAAAAAAAATGTATATATATGATCACTACTATATTGCAACTACCATGATTTCTGACACTTATTTAGCATTTGTTAAATATTTTTGAGTGTATGAATGAATTAGTAAATGAATGTATGGTCATTCATTTAGAAATATTCTCTACCAAATAAGATAAGGTTTAAGTAAGTTAACAGTAAGTGCAAAGCAACAGGAAGGAGGTAATAGACAAACTACCTTCCTAAGACTATATATAAAATTTAGTAATAGAACAAATAAAGATCATAACCAGTGATATATCAGTTTCATCAGGTCAGTATTATAGTATCAGTTGTAGAGAGATGTCTGTTCTAAAGCTATGATGAGAACAGCATAAATGGGTAAAGGTGGCCCAGGTGTTACCATATGGAAAGGATGAAGATATCAAAAACCTAGCTTGTTTCCTTCATAATTAGTTCAATAAAGAGAAGGCAAGGTATAAGGAGATGAGCTTCCATGACTTATGAATGAGTAAAACAAATCATCCAAAATGTAAACTCTTATTACCAAGTAACATTGATCAAAGTATTAAGAGAATGCCTAGAAATTACTTGTATGAGAGATGATCATAAGGGAATAGGGATGTGCATGAAGGTATTCATTGCAAGAGTGATGCATTGGTCTTAAATGACAGTTATTTTCAAATTTTTATGTGATTTAGATATAAAATTTAATATATTTCACAATATAGATACATGAAGACTTGAAACATTCTCCAAACACATTCTCCCTACCCTGATGCTTTCTTCCACATAGAGGGAAAACAATGAGTTATCCCTAACCACTCTTGACCTCTTATCTGGTGTGTTAGTCAGCTTTTCATCATTGTGACCAAAATACCCAACAAAAACAAATTACAGAAGTAAAGAATTAGTTTGACAGAGGATTCAGTTCATGGTTGGCTGGCTCCAAGACAGAAACATGGCAGAGGGGCTTATTGAAGGAAAGTGTCTCAGCTTATGGGCAGCCTGGAAGCAAAGAAAAAGAAAGGGGTCAGGCACAGATACAGTTGAGTCTCGAGAGCGTGTCCCCTGTGATCTTCTTTCAGCCAGGCCCCACCTACCTGCAGTTACCTCCCAGTAGTCCATTCAAATGATCAATCCATCAGATGGATTAATCTACCAATGAGTTTACAGCCCTCACAATCTAATCATTTCCTTAAAATCCCACCTCTGAACCTTGGTGCATTGGAGACCATGCTTTCAATATGCTGTTTGTCACACATTCCAGATACAAACCAAAGCAGATGGCCTCTAGGAAGGTAAAAGCATTTATCTGATTGATGAATTCAAAAGATAAATCTAGGCTATGTAAGTAGCCTAGTTCCTATCTTTTTCCTTTCCTTAAAAAGAGATTTGCCTACAGGGTACTTTTCTCCTCTGTCCCTTCATTTCTTAATTCTATGGGAGAAGGTCAACCAGGTGAAGAAGCACGTTACAACCAAGTATTACCTATAGAAGGGTCAAAATCTATGTCATTTTGAGTTTCAAAATTAGAAAACGTCCAACAGAAGTGACATTTGACCACCATATGTCTAATTTTTTTGTTATATTCCTTAACGCATAGGGAGCAGGTTATTTATAGTGCCTCTTTCAATAATGTTCTAAATCATATGTGGTCTGATTACACAGATCAGCAAGAGTACAACCAAAGTAGTTTCCACTGAAGCTTCTGTTCATCAATATAAGAACATGGCCGTATTTCAATCTCTACAAAAAAGGCAGATAACTGCTAAATTTACAGCACCTGATAATTTTAAGTATGCTATTTGAAACTGTAGATAATATAGATTGTCAACTATTTTAAGATAGGAAAATATCTTTAAATATCTTAGCATCTAATGATAGCAACATCATTGAAATCAATTTGAAAAGCACTAGTAAAAATATCACTCTGTAACATCATTTATTGAATACTTCTTATAAGCTACATTCTTTACTTCTATCATTTAATCTTCACAGCACATCTTTTAGCTTGGCACTTTTATCCCATTTTAGAGATAAGAAAAATGAGGATCTGAAAGATTAAACACCTTGCTAAGGATCACATAGTTCTTATGTGGCAGAACCATGATTTGAACCCATTTTTCTCTGGCCTCAAACATGCTTGCAAGCATTATGCTTAGTGAAACCATGTTTCTGTTTGCCTAGGACACTTCTAGTTCAATTATTTTACTATATTATGCCATCCAGTTGTCATCTTCTTTCATTCTCAAGAGAATTTTAGTTTGGTTGATAAGTAAAATAGTCACCATAATTATGCTACATAGCCTTCCTGCTATATTCTGCTATCTTTGGCAGTATGCCTACCTTTTGTAATGCTCTTATCCTATTAACTTTAACAAGTCCTATGTCCTACATTCTAACCATATCTTCCAGTAAAGCTGACCTATTTGAAAATGAATTCATACACTTCCAGTTGATAACTACACTTCTTTTCTGAGACTGTTTGGAGATAATGAAAGCAACAAAATTACTCTACTGGTAGAACTTTTACAGACCATGACAGAAAACTGTTTCTAGGCAGTCTATAACTTGGGTATTCCTCAAATCTTGTCACTTATTGCTTCTGAATAAACAGTTTCTAATTATATAAGCATCTTCTGTTAGACAGCTTTTCTTGACTTTGACCAAAATACCCAATGACAACAACTTAGAGGAGGAAAAGTTTATTTTGAGGTCATGGTTTTCAGAGGTTCAGTTCATGGTCTCCCAACTTCATTTGTTTGGGCCCAAGGTAAGGCAGAGCATCATGGCAGAAGGGCGTGGTGGAGGAAAGCTACTCACCTCAGAGCAGCTGGGAAACAGAGAGAGGGAAGAGCCAGGGGGACAAAAATAGAATCTCCAAGGTCATGCCTCCAGTGGCACACTTCCTCCAGTCATACCAAACTTGCCTACAGTTACCACCTAGTATAGTGTCCATTCGAATTATTTTTCCATGAAATGGATTAATCCACTGATTAGGTTATACTTCTAATAATCTAATAATTTTTGTATCTGAACATTCCTATAGTAATACAGGAACTTTTGGGGGACACCTCATATCCAAACCACTACACATCTCAAATTTTAATTGACTTGAATTAATTTGTTCCTGTAGATAGTAGAAAATACAATAATATTTGGTGGTATATTGGTATCTGCATATTTGGAAGTTGTTTTCACTTGGAAATACAATATTTACCTACAAAAAAATAATGATAAATTAAGTAAAATTGCAACAGCTCATAAGTGTAGCTTTAATATAATTTTAAATTATCTTCCTTGGGATAAGAGTCTGAAAGATAATAGCAGATTCTTTCTTTACCTATACTAATAGTTTTCTCCATTTCTGTAGTGGTTTTATAATATGACTACAAAATTCTACTAATGGTGTGTATGTCTATTTGCCTTGAATCTGGATTCTGTGATTGCTTGATTAATAGCAAAGAGTCACAGTAATACTTTCTAATATTCTGGGCTGAAATCTTAAGAAACCTATAGCTTCCACCATTTCTTTTGAGATGCTTCTTCTTGGAACCTCTGAAAAAACCCAAGTCAGCTTTGGGGGAAAGTCACATTCATCTCACCAGCATGTTTATTATCCAACTTGTGAAAGTATCCTCTAGTTCCTGTGGAATTATCCCAGATGATGCCACATGGAATAGAGATGAGTCATCCAGCCAAGCTTGGATCAAATTGCCCATTCATAATAAAAAATAATTTATTGTGTTATTGTAAGCCACCAAATTTAAAGTATTGTTTTATGCAGCAATGAAAATTATAGCAAAGTCACTTTTTAAAAAGAAGCAGGTGTGGTGGCACAGGCCTGTAATACGAGCATTTTAGGAGGCTGAGGCAGGAAGGTTACAAGTTCGAGGCCATCATGGCAACTTGGCAAGACACTGTCTCAAAAACAAAACAAAAAAAAGGTTGGGGATGTAGCTCAGTGGTAGAGTGTTCCTGGTTTCAATTTCCAGTACTGTTTAAAAAAAAAAAGACTTCAAGTTTTTGTGAAATAGTTAAATTTTAAATGCAAAAGTTGCCAATAAACACAAATAGTATGAAATAAAATATAATTTATCTGAAGAGATAAGCTATATAACCAAAATATTTTACTTGCTCAACAGGCACTTTTTTCTGATATGCTTTAGTTTCTGAAGTAGAATTATAGACATTCTTCCCTTCATTTTGAGACACAAGGACAAAGGTACATTTTGTTGTGAAGTAAATTATTTCCATCACTTGTTCTTCTAATAGTCTCTTCAACTATCTTTCATTGAACTTTCAATATTCAAGAAATGAAGTCATTTTATTTTAGTCAGCAATGAATTTTGTTATAGGGTCAGTTTCATTAAAAAACGTATTAGCATGAGAAATTCAATCTCCATGGTCTTCCAAGTGAAAAAAATGTACATTATTGATATATTGCCCTCAGAATTCTTCAACTAGGGATTCATCTGTAATTTCTTTTAGCAGATGAGACAAGAATCATTCTTTGTGGCTAAACATTCAGATGAAGAAAACCATTAAATAT
The DNA here is from genome assembly GCA_020662805.1 of Glaucomys volans. Lineage (NCBI taxonomy): Eukaryota > Metazoa > Chordata > Mammalia > Rodentia > Sciuridae > Glaucomys > Glaucomys volans. The sequence continues at coordinate 258,644 of JAJEJO010000426.1, forward strand.
CTAGTCAAGGATCTCACAGATTTTTGTACAAACTGAAATATGGAATATTTGTGATAAAGGCACAGATCATTTAAAGGGAATGAATGCCAACATTTCACACTGCAGTCTATTACTTTATTAAAAAAAAGTGAGAAATAGTCAAGAACTTCTAACTGAATAAGATAGTTTTATAATATTCAAAAAACACAAACTTTTTCTTTATCCAAGTTCTTTTTTTTTCCTAACAGTTGAGCTAAGATAATACCAAGTAAACATGGATTGACCTGCATTAAATGAGAAGTTATAAAAAGCATGTAAACAGATTCTTTAGATATGCACTGATTATTATACGTGTATGCCTGAATGCATGACAGTAAAATGACTATTTTCAATTTTTAGTTTCTGATATTATGGTGGAACCTACAACTGAAGAACTCATCATTTCTGCACTCCTGAACCAAAGTTTCTAACATATATTGTCTCTTCTGACTCATTATCAATAATTGCTGCTCTTTTCCCCTACCACCTAACCCAAACCCTTAGAGACATACAATCTTTACACAAGTTCCAGGTACCTTATATTCCAATCTGCTTCAATCTCATGAGTCTAGTTTTCCCATCTCATTCATAAAACTACCCATACAATCAAAATATCTTCTTTTTTCCATGATTTTTCAATAATAAGTTGCTTACCACTTTTTTAAAATTCTAAATTAGGGTTAAAATTCTTATATTGTCTACCAAGTAATAATTTACATTTTCTGATCCCTACAAACAAATCTGGTTAAAACAAATTCTTACTATATATTTTTTAAAAATATACTAAATAGTAACAATCAGTTACTGAGACTTATTACACATCATTTTTAGGTATTCAAATGTAATACCTATATAAAATTAGTTTCCCTTAATAACTCAGTACATTTTAAGAGGTTTAATTCGCCTTCTATAAGTAACCTATCATCTTAACTATCAAATACCAGTATAACTATAATCAGTCTTTGCATTGCACAATTCTGATATGAATAAATTCCAGTTCCCATGGTGTGTGCACACATTCATACATGTGTGTCTATGTCTGTGTTATGTACCTTTATTGAGATTTAATTAGTATGCATTAAAATTCACCGATTTTTTATTCATTTAATTTTGATCCATTGAACACAAATGGAATACAAAATTCACCAATTTAAAGTATGTGATTCAGTACCTTTCAGTATATTCAGACTTCTATAACCATCACCATCATCTAATTTTAGAATGTCCTTATCAACCTAAAAATAACTGTGACCATTTACTCATTAGTCATTCTAACCCTACCAACCTGATGATCACTAATCTACTTTCTGCCTCTATAGATTCATTGATGCTGGATATTTTATATTAACACAATCATACAACATATAGTCTTTTGCAACTAGTTGCATTCATTTATTTTCAAAGTCCATCTATGTGATAGCATATCAGTACATTTTTATGGCTAAATAATATTTCATTATATAGATATACCATATTTGGTTTCTATTTTCATTATTACTTTTTAAAAAATTTTTGTTGTGCTCAGAATTGAACCCAGGGCTGCTTCACACACACTAGGCCAGCACTCTACCACTGAGCTATATCCCCAGCTCTCATCATTACTTTTATTGCCAAATAACATTATGCTGTAAAAAGATACCTCATTTCATATATCCATTCATCAGTTGGTGCACATTTTGATTATTTTCACGATTATGAACACTGCTATTATGAGTACTACTATGTATGTCATTTTGCTGTTACTGTGTTATATTAATTATGAGTAATTGCATAAAGTATGAACTTTACAATTAGCCTTTCAGTCCACAAATCACTAATAAATAGCAGGCACATTATAAGCAGTGACCAATCACAGCAAAACTTTTGGAGTTTACCAGTGATTGTTCATTGCCTGTGCTATTCAGTTCATGCACATCAGCAAAGCATGTATTTGTTTTGGTAACTGTCCCAGTGATAATTTCTGGTGACATTTCTCAAAAGTAAATAATCAAAATGGGAATTGGCAGATAAATGTGGAAGTGTATCAAAGAAAAAATCCATAACACTGAAAATAAAATTAGAATAAAAAATAAAATGAAAGTATAGAAGAAATAGCTAACTATGGGACAAGTGACAATGCCACTGCCCAAAAGACCCAAGATACGTAGCCAGAGGAATTTACTGAAGGTGAACTTATCCACATAAATGAAGAAAGGTGTGACAAACAGGATGAGTTCAAACCAAGAGAAATCACAACAGCCAAAACCTTCATATTAAAGGGGCCCTCAGTGAGCTTTCATAACATTGAAATCATGAAAGACAAAACATTGGAAGTTGATACAAACTTAGAAAGGATAGAAAATTTGCCAGAGCATAGAAAAGATTATTATGTATTATTAGTTATACAATGAAAAGGGTACAATGACAACCGAAACTACTATTGCTAAGTTTTCTTAAAAAAACAATCTTTTGAATATTAGTGCAATAAATATTTGTGTTGCTGTTTTTATTTCCCTGTACATTCATAATCGATAATAAAAGTTTCTAATGTTTGGAAAATCATTTTATAGGTCATAGGACATTTGCGATTTTTTGACTATTAAAATTGTTTTGCATGGTTTCAGCTTGCATAGTCATTGTTAGAGTTATGCACAACCATGGAAATCAAGGATTGCCTAGATATTAAAATACCTATTATTTGCCAACTTATTTGTTTCCTTGCATATCAATATGCTTTTTAAAGCAAGGACTATTTCACATTGATTGTTGTAATAATAAATACATTTTGGATTGATTTTAGATATACAGAAGGGTTGCAAAGATAGAGTACTCATGTACCTTTCACCTATTTTCCCTTAACGGTAGCATCCTATGTAACCACAGTAAATTTGTCAAAACCAAGAAATCAACATTGGCACAACACTGTTAATTAAACTACAGAATTTATATGTGTTTCAAAAGATTTTGTACTAGTATCCTTTTTCCACTTAATGTCAATTCCATGTACATCAGTTTATTCTCCTAGTAAGTCCTTCAAAAACTTAACACTTACTTCTTTATTCCTGCCTTCCTTTCTTCATTCATTTATTTAAGACCTATTCTAAGTATCCATATGAGAGAATATATTGAGAAACAAGCCATGTTTCCAGCACTCAGCAGCCACTTTAACTTATACATAAAATTAGATTTAAGAGTTTCTTCTCCTCTTAAAAAGGATGAACAAGAGTTCTATAAGTAGAAAAATATTTTCTTTACACAATGTCATTTATAAAATTCTAGAGTATTTCTAAAGGTTAATGACTTCATTTTCCATTAGGATCTCTCATTTTAGCTACCTTAAAAATTACTTTTGTGAATTCATAAATAATCCCAAACTTCTAATTTACCTCAACATTTTCTACTATTTATTTCTCAATGCTGGCATTTGAAAAAAAATTAATTTCTTTCTTTTTTCAACTGAAGCTAACTTTTGTGGAATATCCATGGTAAAATTTCAGATGTGATCTGTTGTGGTTGAACTCACTCAGAATTTGGGGCTTTGGTTGAAGGCAGAAATGGTCCATTATCCAAACCTAATATTTACCTTAACCCCTAAATTAGTGAGAGGTAGCTTAATGCCTTGTTTAAACTCATAGATATTATAAGCCTCTGAAATTAGAGGAGCTTGTGGTGAATTGATCCTAATTGATAGAAAATGACTGTGGTAAGGGCTTCTCAGACTTCTCCATTAAGAGGACCATATGTTTCTCTGCTAAAATACCTTATCATGCAGAATACCTTCCCAATTTCTGTCCTTATAAAAATAAAGTCTTCTCATGTTTCAGTTGGATTTTAAGTGCATTGAATCACAGAATAAAATAAGTTTTTTTATTTAACTTCAATGGCCTGCATGAAAATGGAATGAAACACAATTACTAACATTTGTCTGCATAAAAGGCAATTTAGAATTTATATTAGTCAAATAAGTAATAAGAAAAAAAGTTGTCCTTAAAGGATTGACATTATGACAAGGCTCTTATTTATATTCTCTGAGTGGAGGAGTTCTAGAAAAGACACTTGGTCCCAAAGAAATACAGTTCTCCAAATCCTCTGTCTCCCTGGTTGTTAGAAGACGGGAAGTAGCAATGAAGCATTTGAACACAGGATACCATGGTGGGGAATATTTCACAGTCATGCTTGTGGTGGCATTCACTGTGGCATTGGGGAAGAAGATATACAAATAAAGATAGAGAAACAAGTGTTATGAATGAGAGATGTTCTCAAGATGAATTTTGATTCACAATGGTTATCACTTGTAAATTCAAATGCCTCATTTTGTGAATGTAAAATTGAGCTTCAGAAAGGTTATGTTTGTCATTTTACAGTGAGATAAAGTAGGATCATCTGAGACTAGAATGTAGATCTCTGTCCAGTGCTATTTTTATAATTTATTTTCCAATCTTTCTGAGAGTTGTCTTCAAGACACAACAAAATTCACAGTGATTCAATGAGATACTGAATCTGAAAACATTAAGTTTTCTAGTAAATTAAGTCTATTCTGTCTGTACATGAAGAATGTTTTCACATTGTAACATTCCTGTATATCCTAAAAAATTTACTGTCATTCAAAATTTGATTGGAGCCAACAACCTCTGTAATACACATCCTGCAATTCTAAGTCAAACCATTTTGAGACTTTTGAATTTAAAGCTTAAAGATCTAAGGCCAGGAACTACATTGAAATATATATGACAAGATAAACTACCTAAAATTATTAGTTTAATTTGCTCAAGGGGTTTGCATTCAAAGTCACTTCCTTGCCAACCATTTAACAAAATTCTTTTCAACATCAATAGGCTATTCAAGTAATTGCCTTCCTCATACTTGTTAGAATTGATGGTGATACCGCCAATTCTATACAGGATGAGGCAAATTCCATCTAATACATTTGTGCATCAAGGGAAGACATGCCAATTATAATATACTAATCTTAACTAGAAAAATACATTAATCTTTACCTGTATGCTTAAAGCAGCTGACATTTCCATGTGCTTTCAATTATTCCTTAGAGGAACACGCCAGTGAATTTTTGAATTATGGTTTTATTTACCAGATATTGTCATTTCTATCTCAAATGCTAACTTCAATGTTCATGTGAATTTCTACCCCACCTCTTCTATCTTCTCCATGGTCTCACCTAGCACCAAACCAATTTGAAACAATAGCATTTAACTGCCTACTTATACAGATGATTTGCTTCATTATTCCCATTATATCTGTCCTTTGACTTTGAAAGGACATCTACTGAAACTATATTTTCCCACACATCAGCTTCCCTCTCTTTTGCCACACAAGATTAATTAGATTTACCCATCTGTAAGTAACTTTATTTCATTTACTCATTTTTTACTTTTTCCTCCAGCCTTTCCAATCTGAAAATTGCTGATGCTCCAATCCAGTCATTACCATTATTAAACTTGCTATGAAATTTTTTTCCAACTTGCACATGCAGGTCTTCTAGTGACAGCCTGGGGATGTTCAGTGAGAAAAGAAAATCCAGATGTTATCTAAAGAGTCTCTTATTTCTGAGCTCAGAAAGCACTTGACCCCAGTTCTTGACTTAGTGCTCTATGTAAATGGACATCAGAATACATTCAGTAATGGAAGCAGGATGTGAAAAGTCTTTCAACACCTCAAATAAGTATATATTCTATGGATGATTTATGGCTTAGTATCGTCACATACAATTGTCTTTCATAATAAAAAATAAATTATGAATACTGTCAGAAACATCTTGCTATGTAGTGGGAAAGTAAGACATTAGTACAGTAACCAATGATTTTAAATAATTGCATTCAGATCTCCATTAGTAATGCAATACATTCTGTTTAAACAGCAAAAGACAAAAGTGAGCATGTGAAAAATTAGCAAGCAAATGAAACTTTTGAAGCACTGAAATTCAGAATACAACCTTAAATTTAAAGTCATAAACTAAAAACAATAAAATCTTAAAATAGTGTTAATGAATATTGAAAACGATTTCTATTTTAGGTCAAATAATTGCTTCATTTATGCTTACTTTTATTAAAGCAATATTTTCCAATAGCAATAATGATTATCTTAACATTTTAGTGATTTTACTAAATGACAATATTTCAGAGTGGTCATGCCATTTCTGAATACATTAATTTGAATCATTTAATTGTGAACAGTTACTAATATTAGCAGATGTTACAAATGTTTAAACTAATGTATTAATGTTTTGGTATATGAAATGAAAATATATTCGTGAAGCCCAGGTTTCCCCCAGAAGACAGATATACCGGTATCTGCAATTGTATCCATATGCATATCCATTCCTATATCTGTATGCTATATATAAAATGAGAAATGTGTTCATCAAGTGAGGCAGAATTGTTCATGGTAGTTTTCTAAAAGTCCTTCCACCTTCATAAAAATAAATAGATCTTTTTTATAAACTGCCAAGAAACAGTCACTACAAAGAATTCTCAAGATGTCAGAGCAAAAAAAGACTTTTAATCTCAATTTTATATGCATATATTAGATTCTAGGTTGAAGACAAAGATATATGCCCAAAGGTAAATGACTTTTTGTCTTCTAAAATGTTGCTTTCTTAATGTTTTAGATTAAAAATCTTGATGAGAATTGTCAAAAATAATAGTGTTTAGGCCTGTACAACTCCAGCATGTTTTTTTTTTTCAAATTAACTTACTGTATATTTTTTAACTTGGAAAAATATACTTATCTTTGAAAAAAATGATGTTTAGCCTTACTATTTCTAGGCTAAAAAAAGAATAAAGGCAGAAGGCCAAAAAATGTATGGCACATTCAGAGAAGTCTGGTTTACTCTGTGAGATGGGTATCGAACCTTGAATACTTTGCTTATTATAATGCTACTAACTTGAGAATCATACATTCTCATTTCTGAACACCTATTCACAAGCCCCAGGAACAATGATATTCAAAATGGAGTGCATAATGGACGTGCATTTGGGATCTGTTTAAAAATAAAATGTCTGTACCTTACTCCAGAAAACTGATTCAATACCTTTGGGTTCAAACTCAGGAATCTCTGTTATTAACAAAGATCCCAAATGATCCTGCTGATGATGATCCATGGTCCACAGTTTCAGATATACCAACTTTGAAGATTATGAAAATGGGGAAGGAATATGTTCAGGTAAAAATATAGGTGGGATATTCAAGGATTTGGAGATTAAAATTAAGAACAAAATAAACCCAAACCAAATGATTAAAAAACAAATAAGCTAAAAATGCTAATTTTCTGTAGGAAATAGGGTATTAATGCATAATTAGCATGATTAAGCAGTTGCTATGTGTCAGGCAATATTCATGATTTTCATATATTATTTCATTTCATCCTCACAACCACTCTGTGAATTTGTTTTATTAGTAATTTTACTTTATAAATGAAAAAACTGAAAATGAGACATTTTTTATGAATTCACCAGAGATCAGACAGCAAGAGATAGAGTAGAAAATCTGAGAAAGGAACTGAATCATTTTTATACTATCTGGTACCCATATTTGCCTTTTCATTGGACTTCATGTCTTCCTCTTTGAAAATTGAAAGAGATCAAATTTGTAAGGATAAAATAAAAAAGAACTTATCATTACTGTAAATATGCAATGATACATAAAAAATTATTAAGGTAACATTTTGTTTCTTAAAATATATTTTGAAAAGATTATTTATCAGATGATTATGAATACCACACTGGAAATATGTTAGCTTCTCCAACAGGGAAATAATGAGAATCACATTCCTCACTCTTTTCTTATCACATTAGTTATCAACTGCATATAATTCATTCTTTATCTGTTCTGTCTCTACTGCTTCTTTAATTTGCCTCTCATATTTTCCATTCCTTCCCCCATTTCTTTAATTAAACTTTTTATTACTTTTCACCTAGGTTTTGCTACTCAAAGTGTGGTTCTATAAATAATAATATTAGCATCACCTGGGAAGTTGTTAGATATGAAGCATCTCAAAATTCACCACAAGCCTGAATCTGAATCAAAGTGTTTTACAGAAGCATAAGGAAATTTAAATACATATTAAAGTTTGTAAAGCAACTGTTTTCTCTCAACTAATCTTTCTTTCAACATATTCTTCCTACATAAATCATGTCTATTCACTATTTTGCTGTTGCCACCAAAATACAATCCTGTAAACCTTAGATAATGTTATAATCTTTTGCCCTTACTTCCTTCTATTCTCCTTCATAATCCCTATGCTTCAGTTTAACTAATGCATGTACCATACTTTCTTCATCTTCATGCCTTTATTCATACTTTTTCCTTTATCTGCAGTGTCTTTGTCCCTCATTTTCATATATGCCAACTCCAAAGATTTTATACATATACTATCTTCTGCATTAGATAAAAAGTTCACACATAAAGTTATTATAGAGATTTCTAATTCTTACCTTTAAGAAATCCTCTTATTTTAGATACTCAAGAGGATAAAACTACTCCCTACAATTGGGCAGGCTCCTGTGACTTCCTCTGGCTTAGACTTTCAGATAGCATTTAATTCCTGGTATACGATCCTCTAGTACTCATGAAATAGGCAACTTTTTGAGGTGATAGAACTGCAAGATCAAAGCAGTCTAGATTTCTGAATTGCCCTGGAAAATTACTCAGATCCACAATGTATTTTTCATGAATATGTGTTAAGCTGCTAAGGTTGTTTCTTACCATAGCACATCTTAGTGTATTCTGACTAATCAAGAGAACTTTCAAAAAAAAGTTTTATTTTACATGAGATTGGTGGCTAAGCAAAGGAAGGTTGAACTTAAAACATATGTGGGGGAAGTAATGAGTTGCTAAATAACATATAGTAGTTGTATAATAAGGACTTAGAGACTGCTTTTCATAAAAACACTGACTATTTGGGTCTGCAAATGTTCAATGGGAAACTAAAAGCAGGATAAAAACTTGGCATCTGTGCCTCCATTTTGTATCTGTCTCCTTTGCTCTGAGTCATTCTCTCCTATAGTCACCTTGGATCCCTAGAACAACATGTCTGACCAACAAATATTTTGTGATGAATCAAAAGTATCCCCCAGACACAGAAACTTTCTTAGTGCCATCCACGAGGTCTTGCCTGATCAAGCTTGAGATAATGATCAAACAGACGACAGTTTGACTGAGACTGCATGACTGTGCATGCTTCTAGCCTCTCTTATCTATACTCAGGATAGTCATGTCCGTAACCCCAGAGACAGGTCTGAGAATGCTGGTCCTCTGGTTGTCCTGGTATAGCATTATTGATTAAGTCTCTTTTCCTGGTTTTCACCATTACTTTTTCTATTTGTTTTTTGGGGCAAGTGACCAGACCTGACTTGTTGAACCTCCAGAGTTAAGCCTCTGGCTTAGGACTCCACTGATTTTTAATGAAGAAAAGTTAGGAATATAAATACACACACATACACATATAAAAAAAAAATATATATATATATATATATGAATATTACAAAGGGTTGGATGACAGTAACATTAAAAATAATATAAAAGTAGGTGGATCACTTTCAAAATAAGATAAGCATGTTAGAAAGTGAAGTATAATTTAAAGATTAAACAAGTTAAAGTGGTCAAGTATATATATATGTGTGTGTGTGTGTGTGTGTGTGTGTGTGTATGTATATCAGTAACTGTATTTAATGATGTATTGCAGATTTGAAAATCGCTAAAAGAGTTGACTTTAAGTGTTCTTATTGTTAGGTGCATAGCCATGAACAGGTGGGTAGAGAAAAAGAACAAAGGACAGACATTAAACCTATGCACCAAGCAAAATTCAGGAGTTATAAAACTGGAATAGTAGGGGGAATAAGAGCTGGAATGCCCAATCCTCCCCATGCCGTAGAGAATTATAATCTCTTGAGAATTATTACTTAAAATTCTAGGGTGCCTAAATAAAACAGATAAGCATCAGAGGAGTGAGGTCTGGTACATCAAGACTCCCCCCCAACCAGATACAGCTAATTATAACCCCTCAAGGCGCTCTATGGCTTCCAGAAAAATGTCCACATTATTTCTTGCAAACAAGTTACTGGAATGCTTCCTTTTTACCAAAACTATGCCAAAATCACCCTGTCAACCAGAATATGGAGACCCTAACAAAGAAAACTTGGTGAGGGCTATTCAAAGGGTAATAAACCAATTAAGGGGGGACAAGAGAATTGAGGCAAGAACAAAGGACTCAGTTTTCTTTAATCCTCAAGCACTGTGAGTACCACGCCATCCTCTCTTCTTTGCTATCCATGCAGTCCCTATGCTGCATGTTACCCTCTCTTCTCACTCACTCTGTTAAACTTTTGATTACTATTCTGTTTCACTCGAATTCTTTCCAGTAACAAAAACTGGCACCCAAGGACTGTGGTGACTACACTGGCTCAGCCTGTCAGGACCCCAGCCCTTGTAACATTATCACAAAAATAATTATGTGAGATAATGTACATGATAGATTTACATGTTAGGTATGTACACATATATCAAAATATCATGTTGTACCCCATAAAATAATTTTGCCAATTAAAAATAAAATAAATGCATATATACTGACTGACTTTAATTTTTTTTTCCCTGAATGTCAGTATAATATTGAAACTGGAGTTTTGACATAAGACTTGATTCCCTGCTTCTCTAATTTCCTCTGGGTTTTTGTCTCACAAATTTTGAAGAAAAAAAATCCATGGCAATCACGGAAGGGAAGAGTAAATGCAGTAGGATTTATTTAAGCAGGAAGAGATGGAACTCCTGCCTAGTTTATATATAGTTCTGGGTAGAGCACGGAGCAGAATATATATAAAATAGGCTCTGAAAAAGTATCAAGACTATCACCTTCCTCTAATTTTCTTCCCATTTTACCCCCACCTTCCAGTTTCCACCTCTGGAGCAAAGAAGTTGACTGAAGGTGTTCCCACAAGTGAGCCTCAAGGTCTTTGACATTTGAAATAGGCCTGATGATACTCATTTATATGTCTACCAGTTAGCCTCCAGGTGTGATTTTGTGTTTTAGTAAGACTGACCATTGATAATCTTATTCAACATGGAGCTTATGTAGTTAAAAAAAAAAGAATGTATTTTAAAAAATTATCTGAACGGTACAGTTTTGGAAATCACTGGTGTTTTCTTTTAAAGTTAACATATACTTGAAGGGAAATTTTAAACTTACTCTTTCCCCTTGAAGATTGGATCAGATAAGTCTATAAAATAAACCAAAAATATGCAGATAAATGGAGGAAAATATAAAAAGCTTATTAATGTTCAGAAACATGACAATTGTCCATGAAATAGTAGATGCATATAGGCACACAATAATTGTGTAACATTTTGAGTTACATAAAGGAAATAGAAACTATATTGAGGTTTCTAGGTTGGAGAGGAGGTGGCAACAAGCTATGAAAGGTGGAAGACAGGAATGCAAGGACAAACAAAGATTGTCTTATGCATGTAAAATCTCTCTCATAGCAGCCCACAAAACACCTGGCAGCCTGCAGAAATATCTGTCTGAGCCAGGTGTGACCTCTAATCTCTTTCTTCCTGTGATAGAATTTTTCCTGCAAGCTGAGGGGGAGCTCAGGAGAGAAAACCTGTTTGCATCTGCTATTTACTTCACTAATATAGATTAATGTAAATTTCATTTTACAAAAAGGCAGCTTTTCAGAACTACTTGACTGTAATTTCCTTCTTTTTTTCTTTTTTTCAACAGAGTAACTGTGCATCTTTATGAGTTACAGTATGATGCTTTGGTACATATTGTGTCCATCATCTTATCACTTCTTGGTGATGAGAATATTCTCCGGATAGCCATCTCAAAACATGTCAAAGAAATCAGAGTAAAACATTTTGTGGTAACATATTCTGGGGTCCCACACAGTAATGATATCACCCAGAAATCTCATTCCTGAGTATTTACCGAAATGATATGAAAATTCATGTTCACAAAAAAATCTACATGCAAATATTTCTAGAAGCTTTATTCATAATCTGCAAAAAATGGAAATAAGTCAAATATTTTTCATCTGGGTAGTGTTTAAAGCTGTCTTATAGCTATACTATATAAAATATCATTCAACAGTAACAAGGAATGAACATGCACACACAAATATATCTAAATAAATAAGCATTACCTTCATACCAACTAAAAATATGCTTTTCCATTTATTTCCACTTAGTTTGACATGAAGAATTATGTTAAGATTGACAGGTAAATTTCTGTTTATCAAATACCAAAGCTAAATGCAGAAATATTATCTAAAAGAAGAGTGATTGGAGATGCCAAAAACATACAGAGAAGAGAATCTCTTCAACAAATGGTGCTGGGAAAACTGGAAATCCATATGTAGCCAAATGAAATTAAACCTCTATTTCTCACCCAGCAAAAAATTCAACTCAAAGGGGATCAAAGACTTAGGCACTAGAAGAGGGAGCCTGCACCTAATAGAAGAAAAAGTAGGCCCAAATCTTCATCATGCCAAGTTGGGACCTGACTTCCTTAACAAGACCCCTCAAGCACAATAAGTAAAATTAAGAATCAGTAAATGGGATGGATTCAAACTAAAAAGCTTCTTGTCAGCAAAGAAAACAATCAAAAACATGAAGAAAGAGCCTATAGAATGGGACAAAATTTTTATCACATGCACCTCGGATACAGTACTAATCTCCAGAATATATAAAGAACTCAAAAAACAACACCAAAAAATAACTCAATGAATAAATGGGCTAAGGAACTGAATAGACACTTCACAGAAAAATAAATACAATTGATCAACAAATATATGAAAAAATGTTCATCATCTCTAATGATTAGAGAAGTGCAAATCAAAACTACTCTAAGACCTCACTCCACTCAGAATGGCAATTATCAAGAATACAAACAATAATAAAAGTTGGCAATAATGTGGGGAAAAAGATACACTTATACATTTCTGGTGGGACTGTAAAATGGTATGACCATTATGAAAAGTAGTATGGACATTCCTCAGGAAACTTGGAATGGATCCACTATTTGACCCAGCTATCCCACTCCTTGGCCTATACCCAAAGGACTTAAAATCAGTTTACTACAGTGATGCAGCCACATCAATGTTCATAGCTGCTCAATTCACAAAAGCTAGATTGTGGAACCAACCTAGATGCTCTTCAATAGATGAATGGATAAAGAAACTGTGGTATATATACTCAATGGAAAATTACTCAACCATAAGGAAGAATGAAATTGTGACATTTGCAGGTAAATGGATGGAGTTCACCTATCATGCTAGGTGAAAAAAAACAATCCCCAAAACCAAAGACCAAATGTTTTCTCTGATAAGCAGATACTGATTCATAATGGGGGCAGCGGTACATAGGGAATAATGAAGAAATTTTGGATTATGCAGGGGAGTGAGGGGAGGGGTGGGGTGATAGGGATGGGAAGGACAGTAGAATGAGACAGATATTACTATCCTATATACATGTATGACTACACTACCGGTGTGACTCAGCACCATGTACAGCGAGAGGAGTGAGAAGTTATGCTGCAATTATGTACAATGTGTCAAAATGCATTCTCCTGTCATGTGTAACTAATTATAACAATTTTTTTTTAAAAAAAGCAAGATGCAAAGCTTTAGAAAGAGAGCAGTTTACATACTGGTATTCTCAAAAAAAAAAAAAAAAAAAAAAACGGAAAGAAAAAAAAAGAGTGATTGGCATAGAAAGGGAGTGAAATACTACCTAAATACCAAATAGATGGGATTTTCAGCCTCCTCAGGTGTGTTTAAAAGATGTTGCACTCAACTCCTTGAGAATTATACACAGTATTTGCTACCAGAGGAAGTTCAAGGAATTCCTGGAGAAGGGAACCTTAGCTTAGGATGAGTAGAGTTCTTGACACATGTCACAGATATGAATTTAAGGATGCATCAGTTAGAGTCATGGACAGAGTTATTTAGAAAAGCAGAGTCACAAGAATGAGAATCAATGCCTTGATCTTGGATTCCAACATTTATAAAGGGACAGAAGTGGGGGTGCTAAATTAGAGATGGAGTCAGGGCAGAGTTACAAAATTTCATACCAGTTTTCCTTGTAGCAGTGCTAGGTAGTAGCTATCAATGAGAAGTGAAATTCACAGCAAGGTTACACATGTTCTTTAAATTACTTTAGGGTCTTTTTAAAACTCTTTAAAGTTGGAAAGCAAAGAGTGGTACTTAATATGCAGAAAATAAACAGAAGCAAAGGAGTTAATGGGAAAATATGTCAAAAGAAGAGGATTCTTAGGAATAACTCTTGACAGGGTCTACTGATGTTGATGTGAAGTTAGGAATTATGGCTATAGGTGCCTCCATTTTTCTGGGAAGAAAGATTCTTGTAGTAGTGCAGGCCACTATTATAACTTCTGACCAGATATTAACCCCAATGCCCACAGTAACATGGGATTGACTTGTAGTTGACGCTCCCCTAAGTAGGATGGCTGCCATGACAGTTCCAGAGAGGATCAACTAAGGTCAAAAACTTCACCGGCCAATGTGAAGGAGGAGTTGAACACCTGATTGGCAAAGAGTACAGTAGGTGACCTCCAGTTCTCCAGGAAAACATCTAACAATACTAAATTCAGAAAGAACATTGTTTCCTTTTCATTCTCTGCTTGGAGTAGGCCCACTCTCTGCAGAATTCTCTCTGCTTAAGCCTCACTTTGCTTTTACTTTACTTTTACCTCACTTTCACTTATAATAAGGTTCTCTCGCATGGCTTTTGGTGTTTGGCTTTAAATTTTATTTCATTAGAACAGAAGAACCAAGGTTTGGAGTTTCAGATTCTGGCTTTCCTTTGACAGGAGGATGCAGAAAGAGATGAGCAGTGAGACCATGATGCTAAGGGAATAATTCATTAAAATGTGCCAACCATGCTGACCCCCAAATGCTTCCAATTTTAAAAATTTGTTCTATTTAGTTATACATGAGAGCACAATGCATTTTGATTCATTGTACACAAATGGAGTACAATTTTCCTTTCTCTGATTGTAAATAATGTAAAGTCACACCATTCCTCAATCTTACATAAACATAGGGGAATTTCCTTCTCCCCTCTCCCCGGATATGTATAAGCATCCACTTATTAAAGAAAACATTTGGACTTCGGTTTATTGAGATTAATTTACCTTGCTTAGCATGATATTCTCTAGCTCCATCCATTTACGTACAAATGCCACCATTTTATCTCTTTAAGACTGAGTAATATTCCATTGTATATATATACCACAGTTTCTCTATCCATTCATCTGTTGAAAGGCATCTAGGTTGATTCCACAATTTAGCTCTTGTGAATTGAGCTACTATAAACATTCATATGGCTGAGTCACTGTAATATGTTGATTTTAAGTCCTGTGGGTATAGGCCAAGGAGTGGGATAGCTGGGTCAAATGATGGTCCCATTCCAAGTTTTCTAAGGTATCACCATACTGCTTTCCAGCGTGGCTGACCAATTTGCATTCCCACCAGCAACGTATGGGTGTACCTCTCTTTCCCCACATACTCGCCAACACATATTATTGTTTATACTCTTGATTCTTGCAATAAGGTCTACAATATCTAATAGTGGACAGAGAAAGAATGTAGAAGGGGTATAGGATATGATGATAATGAGGTAGGAGGTGAGAATATAGAAGTGTTAGATCATAGGAAGAGTGAAAGAAAAATCAAAAGAAGTTGGTTGTTAGCAGGCGAAAAGAGAAAAAGACTCTGAAGTAACACACAAATAAGAAAAAAATAAAGCAAGAAAAAGAAACAAAATGCACAAAACAATAAAATAATCTACAACCAAACTAATACACTATTCAAACCTCCCAGTCCTCAGTAGCCTGATTTAAAAAATGGTGGAGATGTAAGAGTGGGAAATGAAAAAAAAAAAAAAAAAAAAAAAGAATAGAGGAAAAAAAAGTCTTGAAGGAAAATTGAACAATTGTTTCTGTTGGAGATCAGTATCTTCTCTGCTTCCCTTCTCATCTGATAGGTAGGGTTGTCTGGAGTTTGCTGCTAACTATTCCTTCAGGATGGTGAATGTTACTAAGGTGGGAAGATTAGACTTGAAGGCAGGACTCCTGGAGATGAGGTATAGAAATTGCCTGTCCTACTGGAAGACTGCACCCCAGGACTCTCCTTTGAGGTCTACTTGTGTGATGCAAGAGCCTGGTCTTAGCCCCTTACCTCACTTGTGGACCCCATAATTCCTGGTCTATAATTTAGTCTCTAAATTGTGTCTTTCCTGCCCCCACCCTTTTGACTTCCAAATCAGGAAACTCTCTCCCCGGAGGACTTGGAGGCTGGGTACCAGGACGTGTCAAGGAAAATTGTTCTGTATTGGGCAGATCAGGGTCAGTTGTTGAGAGCTGTGCACCAGCCACGTAGCTGCAAGCTCTAGGCTGTGTGATGGCTAAGGGGCTGTTGGGAGACGGGATTGAGGAGCCAGGGGGCCATGTTGATTGCCCCCTGGCTGGTGGGACCAGGTAATCAGAGGATGATGCCTATTGGGGAAGAAGTTGTAGACCAGACTGACATCAGGTCCCAGCAAATGCTACAGAAGTTGTCTCTGGGATTCTGGTGGGTACCAGGCTGGTTGGCTGGGTGACCTGGAATCAAAATGCCTTCACATCCTCTTTCAACCTCCCAACCCCTTGCAAGGTTCTCTCCTGCCTCTGCAGCATGATGGGGGCTGTTAGTCCACTTAGCAGGGATACCTCAGATGTAGCCAAGCCTGCAGGTACTGGTGATGTTCTTTCAGGCTGTCGCTATAATCCTTAAATGGAAGTGGCAACATCCTTAGTTGGTAGTGGTGGTGGTAGCAAACCTGTAGGTACCTTGATATCGGGCTTCTAGTCTCTGACCAGTGTTCCAAGATGGACCCTGCCCCAACTAAAGATGGCAGTAGCAGCAGTGGAGGTAACCCAAGATGGCAGCAGAGGTGTCCCAAGATGGAGACAACTGCTTTCAGAGATGTGGCTGGAGGGCAGGCCCTTCATTTGCGATGGGCAGGCTGTTCGGAGATGCAGTGCTGTGGTGGGTGGTGCTGTTGCAGTTGGCTGTCTCCAGGTCCTGACTGGTGTCCCAAAATAGAGGCTACCACATGGAAGGGAGGTATGGAGGCATCTGCAGTGTCCCAAGATGGAGAATGTCATGCATTGGTAGATGGGAAGTCACATCCGTGTAGACACAGTGTCTGAATCCATGGGGTGGGCGTGGCATTTCTGCTTCTACTTTTAAAAAGCAATTTACCTGCAGCCCTGCCTGGTTGAAATCTATAGGAAGTTATAGTCCTCAGCAAATTATCTGTTATCTACAGGAGAAATGCAGGCCCAAAATTTTGATAAGAAGAACATGAATTATCCTGAATTGTTGGCAGTTTTGTGACCCTTACACAGAGCAGATCCCTGAACTCAGGGAGATAAGGATAATTCCTTTAATCATAAAATCTGTAAGAACAAATTCTAATGAGAACAGTTAACATGGGCTAAAGTGACCTAGAGTTGTCATGGCAGTGGGAACTTGAAAGTCTGATGTCATCCTGCTGTCAATTGAAAGTCAAGAGGTGGACCTGGGCAGAGGTCTCTGTAAACTTTCCTGGGACCCCAGTAAAACTGAAGGGAAAGAGTGGCACACTTCTTCTCTTCTCTCTGAGGGGACCTATTCTCTACCTTGAGAGTAACCCCTTTCTTATCCTTTCAAATAAACTCATACCTGTTACTCTGAGTGATATGTCAGAAATCTCTATGGCCTGACTCAGGAATCAAGGTGGGAGGGTCTCTGCTGTGCCTCAGTTTCATGGAAACTATAGATGCTCCTTAAAACCAAAGCCCCAGCTCTGTAACACTTGTGCTTGTGCATTGCCCTCACATCATGTTTTTGGTGGCATGTTTTTGTGCCAAGGCTGTGGGCTGGTTTGCTAGCATGTTGCTTATTTTGCATTCCAAGAGTTCTTGAGCATTTCCAGCATTCCAATATTTCATGGACATTTTCTGCATTTGGACAGTCCATAGCACTTCTCTTTTTTAAATTAAATTTTAATTGGTGCATTATAATTATGTATAATAGTGGGATACATTGTGACATGTGTAAACATAACAAAACTTGGTCTATTTCATCCCCCAGTTCCCATTCTTGTGCCTCCCCTTCTTCTGTAATCTAGGACCCTGTGAATGTGGAGGGTTCTTATCTCCAGCACCTGAGGAAGGAAATACCTAGATGATGATGGAGAGTGAGAATGAAGCAGCAGATTTATTAGAAGCAAGCAAGAAAAGCTCCCACAGCATAGGAAGTTTCCCAAAGAGGGCACTGTTGGTGATTCTCTGTCTAGGGGTTTTTATATTGTTTTGATAAGGATTTAAACTTTCATTGAAAAGTCCTCCTGAACTGTTCACTTTCTCTGACTTAATTGAAAGTATGCAACTTTAATTTCTTATTCCTGTAAGGGGATGGTTTAATGTGTTTTTAACCTGAGTTTATGCTGTAGTTGTTCCTTAAAACCAAAGAATTGCTAAGGTTCAAAACAACTCTTTGGTGTTGACTGATGTTAGGTTAGTCAAGAAAGCCTGGGGCAGCAGCAGAATGTATCGGCATCCAACTGTGAGTAGGGCCTTCCAGTCAGGCAGGCAAAAACAAACAATCAAAAAAAAAAAAAAAGCTTTATCCCAGGGTGTTCATCTGGGGTGGTGGGATCCCATTCTCTGAGGTTCCAATTTCTGTCTGCCTATGGCCAATCTGCCTACAGCCTCACTTCCTTCCATTTTCCCCTACCTGTATTCTACTGGTTACCCTTCTAATTTCATGACATATCCCCATTTCCCCTTTTTTCTAACTTGTATATATGACAGAAAACATGACCTTCAACTTTATTTTTTTTTTTTTTTAATTTTTATTTTTGCAGACTGCATTTTGATTCATTGTACACAAATGAGGTACAACTTTTCATTTCTATAGTTGTACACAATGTAGATTCACACCATTAATGTAATCATACATGTAGATAGGGTAATAATGACTGTCTCAGTCTACTATCTTTCTTTTCCCCTTGCTCCCCACCCCGTTTTTCCACTACACAATCCAAAGTTCCTCTATTCTCTTGCCCCCACACCTTCCCCCACTATTACGTATCATCATCCACTTATCAGAAAAAAAACACTCAGTCTTTGGTTTTGGGGCTTGGCTTATTTCACATAGCATGGTATACTCCAACTCCATCCATTTACTGGCAAATGCCATAATTTTGTTCTTCTTTATGGCTAAGTAATATTCCATTATGTATGCATACCATAGTTTCTTTATCTATTCATCTGTTGAAGGGTATCTAGGTTGGTTCCACAATCTAACTATTGTGAACTGAGCAGCTATGAACACCGATGTGGCTGCATCACTGTAGTATGCTGATTTTAAGTCCTTTGGTTATAAACCGAGGAGTCAGATAGCTGGGTCAAATGGGGTCCATTCCAAGTTTTCTAAGGAATCTTTATACTGCTTTCCAGAGTGGCTGCACCAATTTGGAACACCACAAGCAATGTATGAGTGTGTCTTTTTCCCCACATCCTCACCAACACTTATTATTGCTTGTGTTCTTGATAATAGCCATTCTAATTGAAGTTAGATGAAATCTTAGGGTGATTTTAATTTGCATTTCTCTAATTATTAGAGATGATTAACTCCTTTTTCATATATTTGTTGATCACCCGTATATCTTCTTCTGTGAATGTTTGTCCAATTCCTTAGCCCATTTGTTGATTGCGTTCTTTGTATTTTTGGTGTAAAATTTTTTAAGTGCTTTATAAATTTTGGAGATTACTGCTCTGTGTGAAGTGTGTGTGGAAAAAATTTTATCCCACTCTGTAGGCTCTCTTTTCACATTATTGATTGTTTTCTTTGCTGAGAAAAAGCTTTTCAGTTTGAATACATCCTATTGATTGATTCTTGCTTTTATTTCTTGTGCTCTGTTGGTTCTAAGCCAACATGACGAAGATTCGGGCCTACTTTTTCTTCTATTTGGTGAAGAGTCTCAGGTCTAATTCTTAGATCCCTTATCCATTTTGAGTTGAGTTTTGTACAGGGAGAGATAGGGGTTTAATTTCATTTTACTGCATTTGGATTTCCAGTTTTGCCAGCACCATTTGGTAAAGAGGCTATTTTTTCTCCATTGTATGCTTTTGGCACTTTGTCTAGTATGAGATAACTGTACTTATGTGGGTTTGGCTCTATGTCTTCTATTCTGTACCATTGGTCTACCTGTCTATGTTGGTGCCAATACCATGCCGTTTTCATTACTATTGCTCTGTAGTAGAGTTGAAAGTCTGGTATTGTGATTCCTCCTGCATCATTATTCCTGCCTAGTATTGCTTTGGCTAATCTAAGTCTTTTGTTTTTCTAGATGAATTTCATGATAACTTTCTCTATTTCTATGAGGAATGTCACTGGGATTTTAATTGAAATTGCATAAAATCTGTTTAGCACTTTTGGAAGTATGGCCATTTTGACAATATTAATTCTGCCTATCCATGAACACGGGAGATTTTTCCATCTTCGAAGATCTTCAATTTTTTTCTTTAGTGTTCTGTAGTTTTCATTTTAGAGGTCTCTCACCTCCTTTTTTAGATTGATTCCAAAAGTTTTTTTTTTTTTTTTGAGGCTATTGTGAACTGAGTTATTTTCCTAATTTCTAATTCAGAGGATTCATCACTTATGAATAGAGATGCATTAGATTAATGTGTGTTGATTTTATATCCTGCTGTTTTGCTGAATTCATTTATTAGGTATAGAAGTTTTCTGGTGGAGTTTTTTGGATCCTCTAAATATAGATTCATGTCATCTGCAAATAGTGACAGCTTTAGTTCTTTTCCTATTTTTATCCCTTTAATTTCTTTGGTCTATCTAATTGCTCTGGCTAGTGTTTCAAGAACAATGTTGAATAGAAGTGGTGAAAGAGGGATCCATATCTTTTTCCAGTTTTTAAAGGGAATGCTTTCAGTTTTTCTCCATTAAGAATGATGTTGGCAGTGGGCTTAGCATGAATAGCCTTTACAATGTTGAGGTATGTTCCTACCATCCCTATTTTTTCTAGTGTTTTGAGCATGAAGGGGTGTTGTATTTTGTCAAGTGCTTTCTCTGCGTCTATTAAAATAATCATATGATTCTTAATCTTAAGTATATTGATGTGATGAATTACGTTTGTTGATTTCTGGATGTTGAATCAACCTTGCATCCCTGGGATGGACCCCACTTAATCATGGTACACTATATTCTTAACATATTTTTGTATGTGATTTGTCAGAATTTTGTTAAAGACTTTTGCATCTATGTTAATTAGAGATATTGATCTAAAGTTTTCTTTCCTTGATGTGTCTTTGTCTGGTTTTGGCATCAGAGTGATACGAGCTTCATAGGATGAATTTGGAAGGGTTCCCTCCTTTTCTCTTTCACAGAATACTTTGAGGAGTATTGGTATAAGTTCTTCTTTAAAGGTCTTGTAGGACTCAGTTGAGAATTCATCTGGTTCTGGGCTTTTCTTTGTTTGTAGGCTCTTGATGACTTCTATTTCATTGATTGAAATTGGTCTGTTTAAATTGTGTATGTCCTAGTTCAGTTTGGGAGGATCATATGTCTCTATAAATTTGTCAATATCTTTGAGTTTTCTATTTTGTTGGAGTATAGATTTTCAAAGTCACTTCTAATTATGTTATGCATCTCAGTGGTGTCTGTCGTATTTCCCTTTTCATCATGAATTTTAGCAATTTGAATTTTCTCCTGTCTTCTTGTCATTAGTGTGGCTAAGGGATTATCTATTTTGTTTACTTTTCCAAAGAACCAACTTTTTGTTTTGTCAATTTTTTGAATTGTTTCTTTTGTTTCAATTTCATTGATTTCAGCTCTGATTTTAATTATTTCCTGTCTTCTACTACTTTTGGTGTTGTGTTCTTTTTCTTGGGCTTGGAGATATGATGTTAGTTCATTTAGTTGTTGACCTTTTATTCTTTCCTTGAATGTGCTCCATGCAATGAATTTTCCTCTTAGTACTGCATTCATAGTGTCCCAGAGATTTTGATATGTTGTGTTGTCATTCTCATTTACCTCTCAAAATTATTTTATCTCTTCCCTGATGTATTCTATTATTCATGCTTCATTCAATAGCATATCACTTATTCTCCAGCTGTTGGAGTAGTTTCTGCTTTTTATTTTATCATTGATTTCTGATTTGATTCCATTATGATCTGATAGAATACAAAGTAGTAAGTCTATTTATATGTATTTACTAAGGGCTGTTTTTTGGACAAATATATGGTCTATTTTAGAGAAGGATCCATGTGCTGCTGAGAAGAAAGTGTATGCACTCATTGATGGGTAGAATATTCTATATATGTCTGCTAAGTCTAAGTTATTGATTATGTTATTGAATTCTATGGTTTCTTTCTTTAGTTTTTGTTTGGAAGATCTATCCAGTGGTGACAGTGGTGTGTTAAAATCACCCAGAAATATTGTATTGTGGTCTATTTGATTCCTGGATTTGAGAAGGATTTGTTTGACATAAATGAATGCACTGTTGTTTGGGGAATAAGTATTTACAATTGTTAGGTCTTCCTGATTTATGATTCCCTTAAGCAGCATGAAATGTCCTGCTTTGTCCCTTCTGACTACCTTTGGCTTGAAGTCCACTTTATCTGATGTAAGGATGGAAACCCCCACTTCTCTTCTGAGTCCATGTGCATGGTAGTTTTTTTCCCATTCTTTCATCTTTAGTCGGTGGATGTCTTTTTCTATGAGATGAGTCTCTTGAAGGCACCATATTTCTGGGTCTTTCTTTTTAACCCAATCTGCCAGTCTATGTCTTTTGATTGATGAGGTTAGGCCATTAACATTCAGGGTTATTATTGAGATATGATTTGTATTCACAGTCATTTTGGCTTAGTTTTGTTTTTTAACTTGACTTCTCATTTGATTGGTTTTTCCTTCAGGTATTTCTTCCCTTTGCTGTGCTACATTGCTGTTTTTCATTTTCTCCTCATGGAATATTTTGCTGAGAATATTCTGTAGTGCACTCTTTCTATTTGTAAATTCTCTTAACTTTTGTTTGTCATGGAAAGATTTTATTTCATCTTCAAATCTGAAGGCTAGTTCGCTGAGTATAAGATTCTTGGTTGGCATCCATTTTCTTTCAGAGGTTGAAATATGATTTCTAGCTTTCTTCTAGAAATAATTTCTTCTAGCTTTTATAGTGTGGGCTGAGAAATCTGATATCCATATTGGTTTCCTCCTATATATAATCTGATGCTTTTCTCTCAGAGCCTTTAAAATTCTGTTTATTTTGGATGTTAGGCATTTTGATTATAATGTGCCTTGGTGTGTATATGTTGTAATTTTGTGCACTTGATGTTGTGTACCTCTTGTAGTTGATTTTCCATTTCATTCTTCAGGTTTGGGAAATTTTCTGATATTTCATTGAACAGATTATTCATTCCTTTGGTTTGTATCTCTGTGCCTTCCTCAATCCCAATAATTCTTAAATTTGGTCTTTTCATGATATCCCATAGTTCTCGGAGGTTCTGTTCATGATTTCTTACCATCTTCTCTGTTTGGGCAACTTTATTTTCAAGATTCAATATTTTGTCTTCATTCTCTGAGGTTCAGTTATCCAAGTGATCTAGTCTGTGATGCTTTTCATTGAGTTTTATTTTTTTTTTATTGTTTCTTTCATTTCAAAGTTTTCTGTTTAGTTTTATTTCAGAATCCCTATCTCTTTGTTAAAATGATCTTTTGCTTCCTGCAGTTGCTCTTTCAAATGTGTATTGGAGTGATCATTCATTGCCTATAATTCCTCTCATATCTCATGCTTTGCTTCATGAATCATTTTAATTATGTATATTCTGAACTGTTTTTCTGACATTTCTTCTGCCATGCTGTCATTGGCTTCTATTAATATAGAATCTTGGTTTGTTTGGAACACTTTCTTCCCTTGTTTTTTCTTGTTGTTCATGTATTTTCCCCTCTAGCAGTATGGATTGGGGTATTTCAGTTTCCCCCCTATAGGCTCATAGTGACCTTGCAGGTTTCTAAAACCTCTTCTTTAAGGGGGAGATCAATATTGGCAGCACCCACTACAGACAATATGCAGTCCTAAACCAAATGGCCCCTATGAAGATGTTAACAATATTGTCATAATAAACAAGAGGATGAGTTCAATTATTATCTACAGTGTAACAAATAGATTTGCAATGAAGTCTGCAGTTTCTACTAGAGGACAAAGAGGATGGGGAGACAGGTAGGATGTAACTGTTAATGGGATAATAAAAGAGTATAGGGACCTACTAGATCATAGGAAGAGTGAAAGCAGAATCAAAAGAAATTGATTATTAGCATGAGAAAAATGAGAAAGAGACTCTTAAGAAACAGGTAAACAAAAGGACAATAAAGTGAGCAAAATAGAGAAATAAAAGAAAAAATTTCAAAAAGGAGATAGACAATCTGCTCTATAATAGTCATATACTATTCAAACCTCCCAGTCTTCAGTTACCTGATGCATAAGAGGCACCTGGCAATGAGTTTCCAGTCTCCAGCAGGTGTCTCAGGATGGGATTTGCCCCACCTAAAAATGGTGCCTTCCACTTCCAGGATAACCCAAGATGGCTGCCCTGGGTTCCAAACATTTTGGCAAATGGGTAACTGCAGCATGGGGCATGAGGGCTGACTGTGTGTGGGGTGCAGTTGGTCACCTGGGGGTCCTGGAGGCAGGGCTCAGTTGGTCAGTCCTGGAGGTGGGGTGTGGTCATTCAGGCCAGGGGTTCTGCAGGTCCTGGCTGTTGTCCCAAAATGGCTCCAGCCACTGGTAACCAAACCTGCAATTACTGTGACAGTGGACTTCCAGGCAACAGCAGGCAGCTGGCCATCTGCTGGTTTTCTGCAGGTGGTCTGTAGGCTACTGGTGGACTATTGGCAGGTGGACCGACTGAGGTGGGTGATGGGTAGGTGAAATGCAGGCAATGGGCAAGCAAGAAGCAGGCAAATGGGCAAATGGTGGATGATAAGCAGCAGTCAGTGAGCGATCTACACTCAAAAAGTAGTCGATATGCTGGGAGACTGCTGGTGGTCAAGGTGGTCAAATGGGGTAAACAGCAGGGGATCAATGAGTGGCAAAGACTGCCTCACAGAGAAACAGATTTTCCTCTGCTTGAAATCTGAGTTACTGAGTGACAAGGAATGCAGACTCCCTCTAGTCCACCATCTTGGATCCTTGACCTTTGACTTTTCTGAGTCTAGATTATTTAACATAACATAATGTCCTTCAGTTCCAGCTAATACACACACACACAAACATACCATATTTTTTCTTCATTTATATGTTGACTGGCATGTCCCTTATCTTGTCTTCTGTGAATTGTGCTGCTATAAACATGGATATATATGTATTAGTATACTATGCTGACTGTAGTTCTTTTGGATGCATACCAAGGATTGGTATAGCTAGCTCATGTGGTGGCTACTTTTGTAGTTTTTTGAAGAACCTCATACTGATTTCCACAGTGGTTGTACTAATCAATCACCCTTGGCACTTCTCTTTATGAGACTCAGTATTATCTATTTTCTTTCTCTATATTCCCAAATTTTCATCTCAATAGAGGCCCAGTAAATATTTACTAGATTGAATAAAATTGTATTGTACATCCTAAATATGATACTTTGAGCCTAACAGAGTGGCACCTTCTGGAGGCTGTCCTTATCAAAATTACTTTTGCCTCCCCTCCTTTTGCTTGGCACTCTAAATTCTCAAGAGAGGCCCCACCTAAATGGTTAAGCTGTTAACTGCTAAATGATCTTTGATTAGATTTATAGAACTCAGAACATCTGGTGACCTTTGTAATGCCTATCTTTAGTCTTTAGTTCTATGGTAAATAGCATTTATTGTGTCATCAGCTAACACAAAGGATGTGTATTAACTTGCAGAAAATTAATGTGTCCGTAAAGAAAATGCAGAAGCTAACCTCAGGAGTTTAAGCTTCACTGAATGTTCCATAGAAGAAGGAAAAAGAACACACAGGCCCTGGAGGAGGAAGACTCCCACTCCACTCAACACTTGGTCTTCCTGCCATAGTCCCAATATACCTCTTTTACCTCCTCATAAAACCTTTTGTGCCTCTGAGTCCTCCAAGATAGAGCTATGATGTGACAGCTCCTCTATCTACTCAAGATTGTTGGTCCTTGAATAAACCTGATTCCTTCCTACCATATTCTGTTCTCCTGCCTTGGTGGTGGAGTGGCAGGCAGCTGGACTTTTAATTCTAATTACATGTTTTCTGAGGAGTCACTGTTGTAGGTACTGAAATCAAAGTATGCTTCTCTTGGTGAGGTAGGATACAAGAAAAAAAATTAAAGGTAAAAAGGAAACAAAAGGAAGAAAAAGGAGATTCTAACTTTAATCTAAAATCCCTGTGCTAAAGTTCCTCATACCTTTCCTCCCCAAGTCAGTTCTATCTCCCAAGCCTATCACTCCTAAATTTTTGAGAAATCTACAAATCTTCACTTGCAATCTTTAAATTATTGGAAATTCACCCACTTATGAAAATTGCTCTGTGCACTATTAGCTCACTAATACATGTATTTTTAGAAATGATTGAGCTAAGTGAGATACAATACTTGTAATACAGAGTACATTCTCAGCATTATATATGTGTCAGGTAATGGAGAGAGAAAACATTAATTGAACAATCCTGAAAAATGCCAGACAACCATAAACCATCCCCACATACCTTCCATGCACACCCCTCACCAAGTTTCTTTTAAAAGAAAAGCCTGAGAACCCCAAAAGCACTTTTCACTCTTTAGATAGTCTGCATTATCCTTTGAATGTGTATTCCTTGTTTTCCTAAACAAAACTTTGCACCTCAATATCTGATGCGTGCTTAAGTTCTTTCCTATCATGTGTATCAAGGGCCCCATTGTGAGTTTGAGTCCCCTTCTCTGTGACTTCCTCAGATCCTTTCGGTTGATATTAGAATTTCTTATGTTTTAACTAATTATAAACATATATGTCTGGGAAGAATAAATGTGACTTTTTGGCACTGAGAAAAATTTAATTAAAAGAATGCTAAGTGAAACATGCCAATCTCAAAAAAACAAAGGTCGAATGTTTTCCCTGATAAGTGGATGATAATATAAAATCTAGTTGGGGGGGTGGGGGTTGAGAGAGGAATGGAGGAACTTTAGATTATGTAGAGGGAAATGAGAGGGGGAGCGGGAGGGGGTATGAAAAATGGTGGAATGAGAGAGACATCATTACCCTATGTACATCTATGATTAACAAGAATGATATGAATGTTCATTATGCACAACCATAGAAATGAAAATTTGTACCCCATATGTGTATAATGAATCAAAATGAAGTCTGTATAAATAAAAAAAAGATAAAAATAAAAATAAATTTCTTAATTTCATTTTCAAAATATCTATTGAACACATTTCTAGAGGGGATAGAATGTATGAATCTAATGCAATCATAGGCACATTGCTTTTTAGTAATGGGCTGAATAGTAAATATTTCTTATTTTTTAAGCTGTATTATTTCTCTTAATTAGTCAACTATGCCATTATATTGTGAAAGCAGCTATATGCAATGTGTAAATGAATCAGTATGGCAGTATTACAAAAGAATCTTGTTTACAAAAGAATGAGGTGAACCAGAAGATTTTATCCACAGGTAGCATATTTATGATCTTGTCTTAATATTTTTAATTAACATATAGTCTTTTTGTCTATCATATATTGGCAAAAATAATAAATAGAACATTTCATAGTAGTTGCAAAGGTCAGACAAGGAAGAGACTGGCTCCCCTAGGACCTAGATTAGACAAGTTGGTTGGAGTTACTCAAAAATAATAAAGAGTTATAAAAATTGAACTACACTGAGCTCATGAGAAAGTGGTAAGGATGTGGAGATAAATAAGCCCAGAGAAGTGAAAAGGAAAGTATTATATGGAGGTTAAGATTAGTGGTATTAAGGGGTTGGAGCTCAGTGGTAGAGCATTTGTCTAGCACATGTGAGGCACTGGGTTTTATCCTTAGCACTACATAAAAATAATTAATTAAATAAAGGCTTGTGTCCATCAACAACCAAAATAACAAAATAAATAAATAAATATAAGTGATGGTAAAGTCAGAAAGACCTAAATTCTAGTATGTACTAAGGCTCAGACACATACTAGATTTGTGCCAGTGTCTCATTTTTTTAACTGCAAAGTGAGAAAAAATTAGCACCTACATCACAGGATTTAATGTTAATTAAATGAGATATACAAAAGTACTTAGGCCAGTTCCTGGTATATGAGTCCTTAATACTATTGAGCTGTTAACTACTTTAATGACTAATATTCAGGCAAAGGCTGGCATTCATAGGTTATGCACACAAAATTAACTTTTTCTAATATTTCTCTGTGACATAAAATTCAGCTCTCTCTCTCTCTCTCTCTCTCGGCGGGGAGGGGATGATGATGAAAGGAGGAGGTAAATCACTGGGTGCATGACCTGGAAGGGTTCACTTTTCCTGTCTTCCTGGTGGCCCCTTTACCTTTCTCTCTCTCTGATTATGGCTGCCAAGAACAGAATAGCACTGCTCTATTAAGGCCCTTTGGCCATGATGCTCTGCCTCATTTCAGGTCCACAGTGATGAAACCAATTGACTGTGGATTGAACCTCTGAAACTGTGATCCAAAATAAACTTTTCCTCCAAGTTGGTCTTGTCCAGTAATTTGGTCACAGTGTTGAAAAGCTTACTAACACAGAAGTGTAATTCTGTTCTTAGATATGAATAATGTCAAATATTCTTAAGATTTAATGATGAGACCAAGATCTTATTCATCATTACTATAGCTTGTCAAAATACGAGGCAGAGACAGTACCTGAATGTGGAGAAAGGACATGAAAAGAAATTGTGTGAAAGATGAATTGTGGACAGGTTTGGAATAAAGTCCTAAAACTGGATAACAATGCAAAGAAAATAAAAAATTGGCCGATGGCCAACTTCCTATTATGGAAAAAAATAAAGATTGATAGGTCATTTTGTTATAGAAGAAGAGCTCCCAGAGTATGAGGACAATATATCAAAGTAGCCAAAAGCAATAGTCAATTGCTCTGTATAATAAAGATGAAGGAATGTTATGAATTTCTGAAATTTGAAAAGTCTTGGAAGTGAGAGAAAGGATGAAGTAAAGAAGGCTAGTAACGTGGCAATAAACTACAGGGTTGAAATTCTAAACTTGCCACAACAATATTTCCTGAAATAGAAATCATAAAAAATAAATTCATTATTCTCAGTTATTTTGTGTAAGCAATTATTGAGGGAAATCAAGAAACATGAACTTGGTTATAAATTGGGATCCCTGTAGGATAAAAATTAGAAGAGACTGTGATGAATGAGAACAAAAATAAGGTTGAACATTCAGCAAAAACAGAACCTGGTTAATTAGGTAAAGATCACATACTGGGTGGCAATGCGAGGAGCTCTATGGACTCTCAACCCAGTGAAATTACTATAATTGGTGAGAAAAATGAAAGAAAACAAAAAAAGAATGTATATAAACAGCCATTTAAAATCTCCAGAAACTGCCCTACTCTAATACATCAAATATAATAACATTTACTTAAGAAAATGTACAGTAAGAATAGCAAGGGTCTGTGATAGTTGAGCTATAACCCATTCCTTTCTTTCCCCCAGCTCAGCATGATGGAAGCTTCAATCTGAGTGTGTAGTGCCAACAAGACAACATTCTACCTTCCTACAGCTCCCAAAATCTGCAACAACTTCAAGGGGTAAGTCCATCAGTATTGCTTGTTTCCATTAAAAAGGCTCTCTTAGAATTGGGAATTTTCAAAGGAGCCTCAAATTGTTGTTCTTTTTCCTCAGTCCCCACCATTGTCCTGCTAACATTGTCCTATTTTTTTTTTTTAATATTGTTTTAGTTGTCAATGGATCTTTTATTTTATTTATTTATATGTGGTGCTGAGGAGTGAACCCAGGACCTCGCACATGCCAGGCAAGCGCTCTACCACTGAGCTACAGCTACAGCCCATTGTCCTGTTTTTAAAGCCATTTTCTCCATTCTAGCATCCAAAAGGCAATCATCTCATGCTAAGAATGGAAGCTGAAACTGACCCCCAAAGACTTGGCTCCTGGTTCCAGATAGATGCAACAGATCTTGGAATACCAGAACTACAGAATGGACTCCCAGACCCACTGTTTGACTCAATCTGCTATGTATATTTTTTGGCTTTTGTTCTCTGTGAATGGTCCTTCCTATAAATTATAATGTTTCTGTGGTTTGGGAGAAGGCAGATTAGCTATCTTCCCACTTTGGCCAAACTACAAATAAATTATTTTTTCCTATTTATATCATTTTTCTCTTATTCCTGATACAGGTAGCAGACCAAATCCAGTCAGTCAGGATCTCCAGATTCAGGACGCTATCCTGGGACCTGGTAACACCTCTAGCTCTGTATCATAGAAGTTGAATTCTACTGGAGTGTGCAAGAAAGGCAAGGGGCTCCATATCTTCTCTTTAAGACAAAAGCTCTGTAGTTAGGTTGGCAGTTTAAATAGTGGATCTTGATTGACATGTACCCAGCTTACCCATAGGGCAGAGATTCCCCACTGAAAGGGCCAAATCAAGATGGCCAGGGTCTAATGCAAGACTGATACAACATACCAAAATCAACCACTGTCACATATCATATAAATGGACAAAAGAGAAAATCCACAAAATCAACTCAGCAGGTGAAGATAAAGTGCTTGACAAAATCCAACACTACTTCACGTTAAAAACACTCAACAGCAGTGTGGTAGCACACACATGTAATCTCAGCAACATGAGAGGCTGAGACAAGAGGATTTCAATTTGAGGCCAACCTGAAAATTTATCTAGTTGCCTCAGCAACTTAGCAAAACCCTGTGTCAAAATTAAAAACAAAAATAACATGTAAAAAGGACTGGGGATGTAATTCAATGGTAAAGTGCCCCTGATTTCAATCCCCAGTACCAAAACAAACAAACAAATAAAACACTCAATAGCAAATGTGGTAACACACACCTGTAATCCCAGCAACTCCATAGACTGAGACAGGAGGATCACAAGTTCAAGGCCTGCCTCAGCAGCTTAGTAAAATTCTGCCTCAAAACAAAAAATTTAAAAATACTTAGGGGTTAGCTCAGTGGTACAACATTCCTGGGTTCAATCTCAGTAACACAGTTCTTCACAGAAAATGTACAAATGGCCAAACAACAAATAGAAATATGCTCAAAATTACTAGATTTTAGTGATATATTTCACACTCTGAAAATGATAAAAAACCATTAACTTGTGTACTTTAAAGGGGTTTATTTTAAAGTATGTGAAAAATATCTTGAGAAAACTATGTTAAAGAAGAGAAATTTACCCTACAAAAATCCTAGGCTAAATTGTGGCAGAGGAGATATTCCCATTGTAGCTGTGAGGGAAACATGAATCTATTTTATTTAAATATTTAAAGAAGAATGGTCAAAATTAGACCTTAAATGGGGATCCCTAAAAGGATGTCATCCTGGGAAAATTTATCCCAGTCAAAATTATTTTGGACTGGCCCAAAATAATTACAAATGGAAGTGAGCCATTTGACTATCACTAATGACACAATTTGAAATTTGACAATATTTGAAATTGAATTCTAATTATGTTCCTGTAAAAAGTATCAGGTGCAGTGCTATGTCAACCACCCTCCTAAACACAATGCCAAAATTTTCCATTCTCATTGCCTTATTTCAGGAATAGTTGTACCTTTAAAAGTGAAGGGTTTTAGAGATAACAAAGTTGTTTTGTCCATTTGTTCAGAAAATTTTAAGAATAAACACCTCCTGTGTTAAACCATCATAAACGAATCTTCTGAGAACAATTTCTCATAATATTCCGAACGATGAATTTTATGTGCTGTCTTCCTAAAATCTTCTCTGAAGATTTTTACCTATCATTTTATGTGTTATATGGGTTGGTTAGTTCAAGTTGTGAGAATCTCCCTCTAGAGTCAATTCACTATTTTGTGAAGCTATAGAATAAAGTAGTCCTCCCCTAATAGTAAGTGTGAGTTAAAGTCTGGTTACCATAAAAAACAAAATTATATTGAAAATAGAGCCATTTCAAATGCTTCATACACAGTATTCAAACATGTATCTGAGACCTTGTATCAACAATAAGTACAAAGCAGCTAGGACAATCAGCACCATTAACGAAACTAACATCCGTGAATCCTATCTCCCATGATATCAATAAGGACAAATTTCCAGTGCAGAATATGAGTGTTTCTAACTTTATGTGTAGGCATTTTTATTTAAACAAGACTGACAGGTCAAAAGAGAAAAAGATGTGACAGTTTGGCCCTCCCTTATTAGTCTGTGATCAAATATCCTCCTGGGTTGGGTCTTTGTTGTTTTAGTGATATAATTTTGAGTTGCCCTGCAAATCCAATCAAGATTTTAGTGTATTTGTATAAGGAGAATAAAATGAAAGACAATAATCATGTTTTATACTTACAACCACATTCCCTTTAATAGCTCTGTTTGCCCATCTAAGTTATTAATTAGAAAAAAAATATTGCTAGTTGTTTTGTCCCAGTAATGACTGCAGTGGAAATAGAGCACAAGTTAAAATTTTCAATTACCCTTTCCCCAAAGGAAAGCATCTAAAATGTGGTGTATTCAAGCAAATAATTTGATTTTCTTATTTTCTAGCTTATTTTTCATTATCTAAATCCAATAGTCAAAAACTAGAATCATGTTAGGTTTGAATACCAACTAGTTGATGTTTCCACTCACAGCCACCCTACTAAATAAAGGATTTAAATTGTCAATAAATGATGAATTTCCATTATTTTTATATCAGTCATCTCAGATATTCTCTATACAGTTAGTGATAAATGGAGTAATTCAGTGTCAAAAATAATATAATAGTCAATCATTTCAGAGTTGCATTTTTGAAAATGGAAAATAACAATTTCAAGTGAAAGACAAAGAGTTCTCACTCTCCACTGTTCTCAGGCTCTATCCTAGACAGAAAGAGTCTTTTTAAAGGATCATGTAGGTGAGTAGAGCTGTCACAATGGGATTTCAGACAGCTCTACACTGTACACAATTTGAACAACAGACAAGGAGGGAAGTGAAAATTACCCTGTGGAAACTATGCCACAATCTATCAGGTGTCCATTATTCTTACTGAATTTCATCACTTTTGTTGTGTACCACACGTTATTCCAAGTTTGAAATTTGCATGGTAGTTTCTTTTGAGTTACAATCTCATTTGTTGATCAAATTGAAGCTATTCAAGTGGAACATTGTATAGCATTCAAATATGAAGCTGAAAACTCTCCTTATTTCCCTTAGGAGCTGTCTTCTCCTCCAAGCAGAAGTTCTTAAAAAGGCTCTCTGCTCAACAGGTTGTGTCAAAGTATGTCAGTTTGCTAATTATTTTTTAAAATATAAAAGTAAATCTAGCATGCTAAATGCATATTCTGACATCCTGGGGAGGCCAGCATGACCTGCTCTAAGGATCCAAACAGGAATACCAGCCCCCAAAAGGAAAAGCAACTACAAAATTATTCAATAGTGAATTAAGAAAAGGAAATGGAAATATGAGCAGTCTTTAAAGAGTGATTTACCTAAGTTTGGGTTAAAGATCCTTTCCTGAAAATGCATGTATTAGAACATATTCTCTATTCTTTCTCCATTTTTAATGGGACTCCTGTTGTGTCACTTCCTCTCTTCAATACCATTAACAAAACTGTAAGATTGAATTTTTCCACTAGTAATTAAATCACACAACAAATCACAAATTAATGCGTGTGTTGCTCCTTACTCCAAAGTTCGGTTAGATAGTAAAATTCTGTTGCTTTTTCCTTTCGAGGAAAGGAGACACTAAATTCATTGTTTTCTAATACAAAATCACTGCTATATTATGAAGTATTCTTCACTGGTGGTAATTTATTTGCTGTCTTTAATCCCTCTCTGCTTCTGCATGATTCTCCATTCATGTCATGTCCAATTTTTAAGAACAGGACTCGTACAGCGATCACCTACTTTGCCCCACAAAAATTACTTTTCCACAATCAGGCTTCAGATCTAGAAATTCCAACTTGACTTAGATAAGTAATCTATGTCTGTTTTAGTCAACTTTTTCATGGCTGGAACCAAAAGACATGACAAGAACAGTGAGAGAAGGAAAGGTTTATTTGGGGCTCAGGGTTTCAGAGGTCTCAGTTCACAGATAGCCAACTCCATTTCTTGAGACATGATACCAGAAAGTAGAGAGAAAGTTCTGCTCAACAAGGACAAAATGTATAACCCAAAGGCATGCCCCCGATGACCCACCTCCTCCAGCTGCACCCTTCCTGCCTTCAATTACCACCCAATTAATCCCTATCAGGAAATTAATGTTCTGATTAAGTTAAGACTCTCATAACCCAATCATTTCACCTCTGAATTTTCTTGCATGGTCTCACACATGAGCTTTTGGGGGACACCTCATAACTAAACCATAATAATGTTTCTGTAAGCTTTAAATTTCTAAACACACACACACAAATATTGAGCTGGGAAATAAGCATCAGTAACAGTTTACTTTGTTCATTTTAGATTATGAACATTTTTAGGCTTATTTGTGGCAAATATTGTCATGTGAATTCCTTACACTTGAACATCACTACCACTGAGAATGTTCACATCCTTGCCAATAAATATAGAGCAGAGAGAATTAAAGGAATATCTAGTAGATGACAAAATTTAGTCTGTTCTCTCCCACTACTACTCATTTGCTCGGCTTCCCTCTCCAATCCAAGCACATGCTAACTCCAGTTCTATATTTCATTCTTCTTCATGTCATTGCTTCGAAAGAAAAATAACATGCTCTGTGAATCCCACACCAAGAATTACTCTAATAGTATACTCATTGCCAATGGTTCTTGTTTCACTAAATGATAGAAAATGTCCTTTTTTTCACATGTATATCCTTCAAAGAAAATTAGCAAGGATAGCAACAAAGGACTTTTTAAAAATTATATTCTGATAATCACAGCTAAGGGAGAAACTTTGTTTTTGTGGATTATTTTTTCTTACTCAGAAGGCACCAAATCAAAATAACTGCACAGAATGCAATTTCCTTTATTTAAAGACAGGAAATGGAAGAAAAAACTTTTCAATATATTTTCCAATTTGAGTAGCCCAACTTTTAGGAATGTTAAAACCTTTTTTTTTTTTTTTTTTTTTTTTTTGGTAAGTTACTTGAAAGGATTTTACTAACCATGTTTCTGGATGATAGTATTTTGCATGGTTTTGGGTCAAATAAAAATAATTTTGGGAGAATTCTTATATATACATGACATAAAATTTACCATTTTAACCACTTTAACTGTACAATTCAGTGACATTAACACATTCACAATGCTGTATCTCCAACTCTACTATGCATTTTCAAAATGTTTTTATCATCTCAAACAGAAGCACTGCACCCACTAAACAGTAATTCCCCATTTTCCCCTATTTCCAGAGCCTAGAAACCTCTATTCTACTTTCTGTCTCTGAATTTGCTAAATTCTAGATACTTCATATAAGTGGAATCTGACAATATTTTCTTCCTCTATCTGAATTATTTCGCCTGGCATACTATTTTCATAGATACTATAACATAGATAAACTTTGTATCAGAATTCCATTCCCTTTTTAAAGAGATTTAAAAACAAGCAGAACTAGACATATTGGCATGCAACTGTAATCCGAGCATCTCTGGAGGCTGAGGCAAGAGGATCACAAGTTCAGTCAGCCTTGGAAACTTAGGGAGGCTAAGCAACTTAGCTAGACCCTGTCTCAAAATTTAAAAAGTGAAAAGGGCTGGGGATGTAGCTCAGTTATTAAGCACCCTGGGTTCAACCCCTGATTCAACAACAACAACAAAAAAAGAGGCAGGAATACTATAGCAACTGTCACTGAGTAATAATACAGAAGAAAAATGAGATTGACAACACTTAAGTGGATTTCATACATCATTTATTAGCTGTATTTACTAAGAGTTGTGAATAAAATCTGACATTCTATTAAGATTTGGACTTTAGGTTGTAGTAGTAGAAAAGACTAAAATGGTTACCAAAATAATTGTTAATGCCCATAAAATATCCAGACCAGTTCAATGTCCACCCTCTTGAAATTCTGAAGATTAGTGAGAACAGATGTAAAGAGACAGTTAGAACTCTGGGAAAACAACCAAAGGGGAAAAGCAAAGCCTATCAGTTCAGGCAATGGGTATCAGAGATTTCTTCTCATCAGTAATCCTAAATTTAAAAATAATTTCTAATTGGCAAAATACATTTTAAAATTTATTCTGAGATACCTAAAGCAGTCCTAAATTATTGGTTGAATTTATCTAAATATGAAGGCACAATAGCATCAAAAGGAAAATTTATCACCCCGTAAAAGTCCAGGCAAATCAACCAAAAATGGTTCACTGGGAGGTTTTTTTAATTGAATACTGTGTCTCCATGGTTTTAAGAAATGAATTTAAATATTAAAATCAAGTAATCTGATTGGGTTGAATCATGACCCAACAAAAGCCGCATTTGCAATAAGCCCATAGCCAGATGTCAGTGGCATTTTTTTTGTTTACTCTCTCATGAAAACTTTTGTGGGATCAAGAGTAGCCTTTGGTCTAAAGGCCAAATTTTTAATTTTTCATGACTTTATTCTTTCAATTATCTTTTACTAGTTCAGTTGCTTCACAGAACATCAAGGAATAAAACTGTTGTAAATATTCATTTGCTGATTTTGGACATAAGCTTTCAACTTATCTGTATACATTCCATACAGAGTGGTTGTTGGATAATAGGTTTTATAAGCAACTGCCAAATCCTCTTTCAATGTGGCGGTACCATTTTCCATTTCCATCAGCCGTGAACAAAAGTTCTTATTGCTTCATATCTGTTTTCCAAGTGACTGTACTATTTTTACACCCACCAGCAGTGAGTTTCTATTTTCCTGTGACTTTGCCAGAATTTGATATAGCCAGTGTTTTATATTTTAATTATTCTAATCTGTGTCTAGAGATATCTCACTCATTTAAATTTGAAATCCTGTAATGACACATGATGTTCAGCATATTTTTATATTGTTGCTATCTACAGATCTTTGCTGAGGTATCTACTTAGATTGTAGGTATCTGCTTATTCGTTTTTTATTGGGTTGTTTTCTTATTGTAATTTTGAGGATTCTTTGTATATTTTACAAATCAGTCCTTTATGTGTTTCGTGAAGATTTTTCTTGCAGTCTCTGGTTCTCTTTTCATTCTCTTATTAGTGTCTTTCACAAAGAAGATCTAATTTTAATGAAGTTCAGATTGTTGTTTCTTTCCTTCATGGATCCCATGCTTTTGGTGTTGCACTAAGAGGTAATGGCCAAATCCAAGGTCACCTAGATTTTTCTCCCATGTTATCATCCAGTTGTCTTATACTTTTACATATATAACTTATTTTTAATTAATTTTTGTAAAATGTGTAAGATCTGTGTCTAGAGTCTTACAGGTTTGAGTTTTTCTTTGTTTTGTTCATTTTTGTTTATTTTCTTGTTTTCATGTGTGTATCCAGTTGCTTCAGCATAAATTGTTAAAATAATTATTCTTTACCCACTGAATTACAATTGTTCCTTTGTCAAAGATCAGTTGACTATTTTTCTTGGGTCTATTTCCAGCCTCCTCATTCTGGACCACTGATCTATTTATTCTTTTACCAATTCTACACTGTTAATTATTCTAGCTCTGCAATAAGTCTTGAAGTCTGCTAGTATTAGTCTTTTGACTTTGTTCTTTCCCTTAAATATTGTGTTAAACTTTCTGAGTTTTCTTCCTTTTCATATAAACAATAGGGTTATTTTGTAAACATCCACAAAATAATTGGGAGGCACTTTTTTAATTGTGGTAAAATATATAAAATTTTGTCAAACATTTTAAAGTGTAAAGTTTAGTAGTATTCGATATGTTTACAGTATTATGAAATATATCTCTCAAACTTTTTTGTCTTGTATAATTGCATCTCTTTACCCATGAAACCACAAATTTCCAATTCTCCCTTTATTCTAAGGGAGGAAACATTCTTCTCTTTGATTCTCTGAGTTTGACTACTTTACATACCTCATATAAATCCAACTATACAGTACATGTCTTTTTATGTTTAGCCTATTTCACTTAACAAAATGCCCTCAAAGTTATGTTGTAGCATGTAACTGAATTTCCTTCATATTAAGTTTGAATAATATTCAATTGTGTGTGTATGTGTGTTGGTGGCACATGCTTGTAATCCCAGCAACTCAGGAGGCTAATGCAGGAGGATTGCAAGTTCAAAACCAGCCTTAGCAATTTAGTAAGACCCTGTCTCAAAATAAAAAATAAAAAGGGCTGGGGATGTGGCTCAGTGGTTCACCACCCATTATAAATAAATAAATAAGTAAATAAATAAATAAATAAATAAATAAGTACAGTAAATTAGCTCCAGGATTTTTGTAGCTATTCTTTATCAAAGATAACAAATGGAGATTTCCCTCTACTCTTAGTTTGCTGAAAGATTTTGTGTTTTTTTTAATCATGAATGGATGCTAGTCATTCTCATATTTTAGTCCTTTGTTATTACACTCTATTTCTTGCACCATTTGCTATGTAGTTAAAAGGATGTTAGGTCTATTTTTAGACAGTGTTTCTTAGTCTTAGTAGTATCAGATATTTGGTCTATCTGCTAGATACTGAGGCCTGAGAGGTGTCTGTGTCTCCTCTTTTTCCATACTTAGCTCTATAGTTCAGCATTACAGTCTTTAAAGTTCTAGCTTTACCTCCAATATGCTATTTTATATTTATAACTTGTAAGTCTACAGATCATCAATATAACTCATATAATGCCATCAACCCTCATTAAAAAATGATATCACCTGTTTTGATTAGCTTTTTTGTCACGGTAACTAAAAGACCTGAGAAGAATTGTGTAGAGGAGGAAAAGTTTATTTTGGCTTATAGTTTTAGAGGTTCAGTCCATGGTCAGCCAACTCCACCACTCTGGGCTTAAACTGAGGCAGAACTTCATGGCAGAAGAGCATGGCCCAAGGAAAACAGTCAACAAGAAAGAGAGAGAGAGAGAGAGAGAGAGAGAGAGAGAGAGAAACGCTCATTCACCAGGGACAAAATATAAATCCCAAAGTCACATCCCTGGTGACCTACTTCTTCCACCTACACCCTACCTGTCTAC
Organism: Glaucomys volans; assembly: GCA_020662805.1. NCBI lineage: Eukaryota > Metazoa > Chordata > Mammalia > Rodentia > Sciuridae > Glaucomys > Glaucomys volans. The sequence goes on from JAJEJO010000426.1 coordinate 297,952, forward strand.
TATAAAAAAAAATCAATTAATCCATGTTAGTGAGTTAATCCTCTGAATAGGTTACACCTCCCATAATCTGATCATTTTCATCTCTTCTGTTGTCTCACACACGAGTTTTGCAGGGACAGCTCATATCCAAACCATAACACTTCGAACTCTTTTTTCTAGAAATTGTGATAGAAAAACACAACTTCAGAGAAATATCAGTTATTTTTTTGCATCTCAAGGCTGATGGTAAAGTTTCTAAATGGACGTGTAAACTTTGTTAAGATACGTTTTCCTCTATATTTAGAACTTAATGAGGGGTGAAAATCCTAGGTGTTCCCTTGTATTATAGTCATAAACAACTTGATAATCAACTTAGTTCTTCACTATATTCTGAACTCATAAATAAAATTATAAATTTATCTATTGTATTTTAACTTTTTTCCTAAATATTATTCTAGTTAACATTACTATCTTTCAATTATCATTCAAAGTCTTATTTATCATACATTTTCATTATTCTGGGTCAATTAGACTTGGAGTGTAAAAAGTTGGGTTTTGGTACTAGGAGACCTAGGTTTGAAATCACTCTGCTTCAACTTTCTCATTTGTTAAAAAAGAAAAGAAAAACTGCTCATATTATAGAATAATTGAAATAATTAAATGAGATGTATTTGAGACTCTATCCAAATTACCACTGTTTGCATAGCAGATGTTCAATGAAGATTTATTACATATTAATCTGGGAAATTTCAATTTCAATATCTGGATTGTTTTCTTATAAACAGCAAACCAATTCTATTAACACAAATGGGCTAAATACCAGTTGTTACATTTTGTTGACTAAACAGAACAAGTTCATTTTACTTTTTCAAAAATTTATTTTCATTAGAATATTACACATATACAAACATACAGTTTCAAGTTGGTAAACTGGATTCTACATCTCACTCATAGTTTTTTTGTTTTTTGCTTGTTATTAGTTACCAAGAGCTGTGCTAAAACCTCATACTGAAATTGGAAATTTTATTTATTAGATCTGTTCATTTTTAATTTATGAATTTGAAGGTATATCTTTACGCACACAAATTTCAAGTTGCTGTATCTTTTGAAAATAAAAATCTGCATCATTATTAAATATCTTTCTTTATATATCCATCTTTGCATATATCCAAATGGGTAAATACATCACTTTTTCTGGTTGACATTTATGTGGTAAATCTTTTTTTTTTTTCTTTTTATTTAATTTTTTGATTCATTGAACACAAATGGGGCACAGCAATTGTTTTTCTGGTTGTACACAAACTAGAGTCACCCCATCTGTGCATTCATACATGTACACAGGGCAATGATGTCTGTCACACATACTGTTATTATTCTTACCCCCCAACCTCAACCCCACCCCTCCCTTCTCTCTATGCTCCCTATCCTTTCTCCATTCTTGCCATCATTCCACCCCACATTATGCATCATCATTCACTTATCAGAGAGACCATTCGGCCTTTGGATTTTGGGGACTGGCTATTCTCACTTAGCATAATAGTCTCCAACATCATCCATTTACCTACAAATGCCATAATTTCATTCTTCTTTATGGCTGAGTAATATTCCATTGTGTATATGTACCACAGTTTCTTTATCCGTTCATCTATTGAAGGACATCTAGGTTGGTTCCACAATCTTTTTCAAGCCTTTTTTTAAATTGTTTGTGTTCTTATATTTAAGACTTCTTTCTTGTGAGTAGATGTGTGTTTCTATTTTTTAATACTCAATCTGACAATCTCATTAATTTGAGTATTCTTGAAAACATTTAATAGTTATATATGTGGGTTTATTCCTACCAACTTCACCCTTAATTACTATTTGCAGTCTGTTATGGTCTTTTAAAAGTCTGTTTTCTTAACTTCACTTTGATTAAGTAAATCTTTAATATTCCATTCCCCCTATTACCTTTGTAACTATACATTCTTTTACTCTTTTTATTAAACACTTGATATTTCTCAACATTTATCCTTGACATATTATAGTCTACTAGTCTCAGCAGTTTTACTACCACTAGATAATGCAAGGACCTTCAAACACATTAAGTTAAAGTATTTCACTCCCACATCTGTAATATATTTGCTACATACTTTTATTTTAAATGCCAAAACATAGCATCATCATCATCATCATTATCATTTTCTAAGTCAATTTTAACTTATTATGTGTATGTATTAGTTTGTGAGCACTTTCATAATGATATATAATAGATTGGGTGGCTTAATGGCAATTTAATTTCTTACAATTCTGGAGGCTACATGTACACTATCAAGGTGTTTACAGGTTTAATTTTTTTCTGATGCCTCTTTCCTTGGCTTACAGGTGGCTACTTTGCTCTTCTTCCTTCACATACTCATTCCTCTATGTTTTCCATGTCTTAATCTCTCTTTAAAAGGACAAGCTTAGGACCCATCCTAAGGATCCCATTTTAATTTAATTACCAAATTGAAGACTTTATCTCCAAAAATAGTTACATTGTGATGTCATGGGAATTAAAACTTAAATATATGAATGGGGGAGGTAGGGATACAATTTAGCCCATAGCAGTATGTGTTTACTAATGTAATTATTCTTTATCCAGTCCATTTCTTCATGCTGCAAGCTTAAAAAGTTGTCTTTAGTATTTTCTTCAATGTGACTCTGTTGCTACAAAATTAGGTTTATGTTGATTAGAAACATTTTATTTTCCCTTCACTTTTTAAAACACTTTATTTTTTGAACAGTTTAAAGTTTACAGCAAAACTGAACAGAAAGTCTAGTAATTTTGCACGTGCCTTCTGCCCCCAAATATGTACAGTCTGCCACTATCAATATCTCACATCTGAGTGACCCATTTGTACCAGTTAATAAACTTACATTGTCACACCATTATATGCCATGTTCATAGTTTACATTAGGCTTCATTCTTCTTTTAAAAAAAGAAGTATTGTTTTCCTTTTTAGTTGTAGATAGACATAATACTTTTATTATATTTATTTATTTTTATGTGACTCTGAGGATCAAACCCACTGCCTCACATGTGCTGGGCAAATGCTCTACCACTGAGCTACAACCCCAGCCCCAAGACTTCATTCTTGATGTTATATATTCTATGGGATTTGACAAATACATAAGGACATATATTCATTGTTAAAGAAACAGATTAGATTCACTGCCATAAAATGGTCTATTTTCAATTAATCTCTCTTTCTCCCCTAATCTTTAATCCTTTTTTACTTTCTTCATAGATTCATCTTTCTCAAAATATTATATAGTCGGAATCATACAGCATGGAATGATGTAAAATTGCTTCTTCCATTTAGTAGTGTACACTTAAGATTCCTCCATCATTTTTCATATCTTGGTAGCTTATTTCCTTTTAGTGCTGAAAAATATTGTATTGTCTGGATATATCACAGCTTAATTATTCTTTCATCTACTGAAAGACATTTTGATGACTTCCAAGTTGTCATAATTATGAGTAAGGATGCTATAATCATCTCTATGGAATTTTGTATAGACAGAAGTTTTTAACTCCTTTCAGGAAATATGAAGAAATATAGCTAATGGATCATATGGTAAGAGGGTCTTTAATTTTTACAAAACAGATAAACTGATTTCTGAAGTGTGGGCATCATTTCACTTTCTAACCTGCAATTAGTGAAAATTAATGTTAATGCTACATCCTCACTAGCATGTGGTGTGGTCAGTGGTTAAGATTTGTACCATTCTAATAAAAATGTAGTGGAATTTCATTTTAATTTGCAATTTTGTAACATATGATCTTTCTTTTTTCCTTTTTGTTTTAATTTTATTATGACAACAATCCTGTGTAGTAGTTTAAAAAACTAGTAAATTTGTTTCAATTGTTTTTTTAGTTTGTTTGTTTGTTTCCTACTTCTTAAAGTTTTTATTTGGTAAGCCATCTACTCTGTCAATATTTTAAAGTCAAACCTAGGAACAGTTACTATGGTATTTATTTTTCTTCTTGCTCCTTTCAACTGGAAGAATATCTGTGTTTAATTTTATTTTTTTTTTATTTTATTTTTTCAGACTGCATTTTGATTCATTGTACACAAATGGGGTACAACTTTTCATTTCTATGGTTCCACATGATGTAGATTCACACCATTTGTGTAATCATACATGTACATAGGGTAATGATATCCATCTCATCTCATCCCACTACCTTTCCGTCTCCCTCCCCTTGCCCCCTTATTTCCCTCTACACAATCCAAAGCTCATCCATTCTTCTTTTACTCCCCCACCCACAGGTTACTTATCATCATCCACTTATCAGAGAAAACATTCGGCCTTTCCTTTTTGGGGATTGGTTTATTTCACTTAGCATTATATTCTCCATTCTATCCATTTACCTGCAAATGCCATAATTTTATTCTTCTTTATGATTGAACAACTTTCCATTGTGTATATATACCACAGTTTCCTTATCCATTCATCTGTTGAAGGGCACCTAGGTTGGTTCCACAATCTAGCTATTGTGAATTGAGCAGCTATGAACATTGATGTGGCTGCATCCCTGTAGTAATCTGATTTTAAGTCGTTTGGGTATAGGCCAAGGAGTGGGATAGCTGGGTCAAATGGTGGATCCATTCCAAGTTTTCTAAGGAACCTCCACACTGCTTTCCAGAGTGGCTGCACCGACTTGCACTCCCACCAGCAATGTATGAGGGTACCCTTTTCCCCACATCCTCACCAACACTTGTTGCCTGTATTCTTAATAAAAGACATTCTAATTGGGGTGAGATGAAATCTTAGGGTGATTTTGATTTGTCACCCTAAGATGAAGTATGATCTTGAGCATCTTTTTATGTGCTCATTTTCCATCTGTATATTTTAGGTTCTCTGCATATTTTTAATTTGTAAAACTTTCTTATTGTTGAGTTTTTTAAGTTTTTCAGGCATATTGAACAATAGCCTTTATCCTATCTTGTAAATATTTTCAACTTGTCATTTTCTTGGCAGATTCTTTCATAGAACAAAAGTTTTTTTAATTTTAGTCAACTCCATCTTATTATTTCTTAATAGATTATGACATTGATTTATCTTAAAGTCATTGTCATACCCAAGTTGTCTAGATTTTCCCTTATATTATCTTTTAGGCATTTTGTACTTTTACATTTATCTATATCATCCATTTTGTGCTAATTTTTATGACTGGACTTAAGGTCTGTGTTTAGATTTACTTTTATGCTTATATATTTCCAGATGCTACAGAAATATTTGTTGAAAAGATTATCCTTTCTCCATTGAATTTTCTTTGGTTTTTCATTAAAGAGCAATAAACTGTATTTATGTAGATATATCTGTAAGCTCTTTATTCTATTCCATGGATCTATTTGTTTATTCTTTCAACAATACCACATTGTTTTAATTATTGCAGTTTTATACTACATAATTGAAATTGATTTTGGTCAGTAATCTGATCTTTTTCCTCCTCAATATTTTGCTCACCTTTCTTGACCTTCTTCCCATCCCTATACACCTTGGAATCAGTTCACCAATATCTACAAAATAACTTGCATGAAATTGATTGTATTGCATGATATCTACAGATCAAATTGGGAAGGACTGACTTCATGATAATATCAAGTGTTCCCATCAATAACATGGAATATCTTTTAATTAATTTGCTTTTTGATTTCATTAGTTTTGTAGTTTCCCTATGGAAAACATATGTATGCATATACACACACACATGCACGCACACTAGATTTATCCCTAAGTACTTCATGTTGAAAGTTGCTATTACTGTATATAGTTTTTCATTTCATATTCCAAAGGTTCAGTGCTTGTACATAGGAAAGTGACTTTTGTACATTAATCATGTATCCTACAAACTTGAAAAATCAGCTATTAGTTTTAAGAGTTTTATTGTCAGTTCTTTTGGATTTTATACATAAAATATTATGTCGTCTTGGGTTGACTAAATATGGCAGAATGGAACTAGGCAACAAATGTTGACTTCTCTGCAATAAGCAGTGACAGATAAGCAGTGACAAACAGCTGATCAGAGGGTGAGTGTCAGAGGGAATGCACTAAGACGATATAGAGTAGTTGAAACCTTGAGGGGATTCAGAAATTTTGATTACTAGACCAAGAAACAGGAAAGAATTACTTAACTCTGATTCCTGACCGTGGTTCAGGTGGGAGAGGCAACAAAGGCAGAAAGAGGGAAAGGCGAAGCTGATAACCTTATTTACATAACAACAGTAGGAAAGAAAGCATGATCCCCTTAATTCAAAGATGGCTCTGCAAATCCACTTAGGGAAGGATGAGTACACAACTTATCTCAAATTATTGGTGGAAAACTGCAGGGAAGCTATCTTGTAGAGAAGAACACACATAAGCCTGTCTCCCCAGGAGGAATTAAATTTATACAGCTTCTTCCCTTTAGACAGCAGAAAATACTATTGATAGGTAGCAAATAGACATGAGTGGCAGACATGAAGGGAATAATTCTATAGATTAGGACTATAGACTGGTCCTCCAGTCTTTCTTGATTATTTATTTATTTATTTATTTATTTATTTATTATTTATTATTTTTGGTACCAAGGATTGAACCCAGGGGTGCTTAACCACAGGGCAACATCCCCCCTACCTTTTGACATTTTATTTTGAAACAGGGCCTTGCCAAGTTGCTTAGGACCTCCCTTAAATGCTGAGACTGGCTTTGAACTTGTAATCCTCCTGCCTCAGCCTCCCAAACTGCTGGAATTGCAGGTATGTGCCACCATACCTGTCACATGCTTTCTTCTAAACAGTAATTTACCTAAGGCCATTCTGGCCCTGCTCTGGCTTAAGTCAATAGGACATTACATGCGTGGACAAACAACCTGTCATCCTTAAGACTATTCTCTGCTAAGGAATGCAAGATTCCTCTTTAGATAAAAAGATAAGAAGGAACCAAGTCATGGGAGGAAGGGACAGGGAAACATTTTTGTGAACTTTATACAAGTGAAAGATCATAAGATCCAGGAAAACAGATTTCATGGCCCACTGACCATGAAATCTGTTTTAAAAAATCCAATAAGAAACAGTCAGTATGGGCCAAAGTGACTGAGAGTTGCCTTTAGATCTTTAGCATGTTATATAAATCTCTTTATGATATTAAAATGCCCCTCCCCCCACATGGGTTTCACTTGGTTAACTGTGGCAGTAGGGTCTTAGAACTCTTATTCAATCCTTTGTCAGTCAAAAGTTAAGAGGTATTACCTGGGTAGGACTTTCTAGAGAATGCCCTAATAAAACTGGGGAACAAAGGAGGAGTGTGATGGCTCTTTCCTCCTATAGACAACACACTTTCTTTCCCTCCCTCTTTAAAGTGCTTTCTTTCCAAATAAACTTTGCTATACTTTTCCTGTTTTATGTCTGGCTTAAAATTTTCTTTTGTAAGAACACAAGAGCCAAGAAACACAATGTGACCCCCAGATTCCCAGGCCCATAGCTGGTAAAACCATTACATGGAATACCTTTGAAATGGGTTGTTCTAGTAATCCATGCAGAGGAATCACTGCTAGATGAAGGCCCCACATACCTAGTCCTCTACTTCTCATAAGGGGTATGGGATGAAGTAGAAGAAAGAAAAAGTTACACAGGGGGAGCACAGCAGTGAGGGTGCAGTTAGTACACTGGCTGCTGGCCACTGCAACACAAGCCCCAACAGCCAGCAGAAGCACACCTGTGCCCCAGAAGTACCATGCACTCCACAGAGGTCCTATACACATTAGTACCACAGATGACAGCCACTGCTGAGTACATGCAGAGATGGAGCCACTTACAGTGTGCCCTAATGGCAGGCAGAAGCCCCATGATCTTAGCAGTAGAGGCAGAGACATCCCATGGCCAGGAAACACCTCATGTCCCACAGAAATGGTCCCCACAGCCTCCGGTCTCCATCAAGCACATGCAGACATGGGCCTGCCAACAGCATTCCACAGAAGCAGGCACAAGCCAGTGCAACCTACAGCAGCCAGCAAAGGCATCCTGCCATTCAGCAGCGCAGCAAGAAACACAGAAGCAACCTACAGACAATTGTCCTACAGATGTTGGCCACCACCAAGTGTGTCCAGACCCAGACCCACTGACCCACATGACCCAGCAGGGGAGAGCCACCCTGCACCTGCCATGGACCACTCAGCTCCATTACACTTGGACCCTGCACCTGTACCTTAGGCCACCACACACTATGCACACCAAAACTTACATGGGTGAACTCCCACTGTTTTGACCCATGTAAGTTTTGGTCTATATTCACATTGGTTCTTTGTATGATGACTTCTTGAGACAGGTGGGAAAATAGTACTGTACCTGTGTTAAGTATGTTATGATACCCTCTGGTCCTAAACTGTCTACTAGATTCCCCAGTATAAAACTCAAGGCTCTCTAACTCTCCAGCACAGATGATGCCTACAGTGACCTTCAGGGGAAAAAAAAAAAAAAAAAAAAAAAAAAAAACAACCTAAGATCCCTTATAAGGTCATTGTACTTGCCACTGTTTTTGATTGGAGCCTTTCTCATTATCACAAGCTCCCTCCTGCTGTCAGAGCACACCAGCAAAGGAGCAGGCAGACTGAATGTCCTGATTATTGGCATTCTGGTGTTCCTGAAAGGATTTTGTTATCTACCCATCCTGTATGCATCCAAAGGCTACTGGGATTACTCTTAGGATGACATTCTAGACTTTGATGATCAGCACTCACCTCAGCTCTGCACAGTGGGGCTACACCCAGCTTTAAGATATTCACAGAATGTATAGTTAAAGACTGAGAATTCTCCAATTTGCACTTGTTTAATAAAATGATGTCCAGATTTTATGGATCTGTCCCAAAAATGTTTGCCAAGCTTAATTAGCAAATTAAGACATGCTGCTGTTCATCTTCTGTCCCTAGTAAAAGCTCAACAGGTTTTTCCACAGGAATATGTATTATGGAATTATAACAATGCTAATACTCTGGGAAGGCAAGAAATTATCCTGTAGTAGATATCTCCCTACATTTCCAGTGAGCATTTCTTTTAAATAATCTTCACTGTCAACTTGTTATAGTTTCAAATGGAAAAATGCAGCATATCTAATTTCATATTACTAAGTAATTTCTTTTAAAAATATTTAAGTATTTTATCCCCTACATTTATCTTTACTTTCAGTTTCTGGTGAAAGACCTTGGTAAAAATCAAATATCAGTGTGGATCTTTCTGTAATATTTTTTACTTGATTTGTTAGTAACAGGAACCAGGAACTAGGAACTTTTGGGGCCTCAGAACAAGTTTTCAAACTGTAAACACTTTCTGTGATAACCAAACCATGGCCAGTTCTGATGTAGTTTCTGATGGGTTGGTCAGCATATGGTTTGGGTCATTTCATCCTTTGTAAATTCATCCTTTGTAAATCAGTATGTTCTATATATCATGCCCTTAAAGACTGGACTCTTGGCTATTCCTCATGAGAAATGAAGATAAATGGTAACTATTTAGAGTTTATATTCTTATTGCTAGCATCTGGTACTATAATGTCATTCTGCTAAAAATCTCAAGACTTGTCCCGGATCACTGGAGGACTTGATGATTTGGTTGATCCTTTTTCCTATCTTGCTAGGGGATGTGACTTATATTCAAAATAAATTAAAATGTCAAAATCCAAATCCTAGATTCAGAAAATATTTTAATGATTTTATAATAAAAAATACCCAGGACTTACTTTGTTTTGGGGTAACTGGAACTACAAGTCAGACTCTACTTTCCAACTATTTATTTACTCTGAGACTATAGACTTGGGTAACCAGAAGACTGAACATTCCATCAACTGAGATTTGGAAGGCTATTAACAGGGCAAGTTTGGAAGGGAAGATAAGTTCACTTTTGAACATCTTGAATTGTAGATGTCTCCTTGACATTAAAGGGAAGTTGTGGAGGTGGCAGTTGGAGTGCAGGGTGTCTGAGTTCAGGAGGGAGTATAGGTTGGACATTAAATATGTGGAATTACTATTTGGACAGTATCTTCAGAGACATGGAGCTGAATGAGATCACCAGTGGAGTGAGTGTACATGAAGAAGAAAAGAGGACTCAGTAATTGAGGGACAGAGAGTGACATAAAGCAGCTTCCAAGTTTGGGTGCATTTGGTAATGGGAGGGGAACCTAGGGACTTCAGTATTCTAAAGTTCCTGGGCCTTGCTAGTGAATATGTGAGATGATATAATAGATAAAGCTTTATGTTGGGAGTTGCTTGCAAAATAAAGGTCAGGCCAAGTGGTTTTAGCCAAACCAAACTAATTTTTTTTTAATAAAGATAATGCTGCTGGGAAGAAAAAAAATGCAGATGGAACAGAAGGGTAGAAAGTGAAAAGGAAACAGTTGTTGGTGGTGAAGGGGTAAATATTTGCTCTCTAGCTCATATCCCAAAGTTTTCCAATTAAATTCCTTGTATAACTTCCAAAAGTGGATAGTCCATATAAATATGCATATTTTTTAAAAGACTGAACACCAACCAGGAAGAGACCAACCTGATGGGTCACAGAAAATTAGGAGTTGCCTCCTATGACTCACCATAAAGTTACTAGGTGTCCAGACACACCAAAGAATGGAGGAAACCTTCTAGATTTGTAACACAAGTGAGCTGTTGAAATTGTTATGTCCACACTCAGAAAAACTTAGAGGTAAAGTCAAGGAGGTGTAAGCATTTACTAAACCTCTCCAAATACGATAAAATTCAAAACAGGAAGGCTCATTAATGAGTGTTTCCATTTCAAATGCTTTGGTATAGAATAACTAATCTTTCTAATGTCAGTTTTGATTTCACAGATATTAACCTTTGTATTGATTTGACAGTTTTTTTCTTATTATTTGATATTGCATTCCTTAATCCAATTTGACGTGTTACTTTTAATGTTTTAAAATGTGGATAGAAATTATTCTTTTTTCTCCTGGCTCATATTTATACTCTCTCCTCATTTGTCTCATGTTCTTCTTCTATTATCTGCTCATGTTTCTATTCCCTGTAATATTTTATTTCTTTTTTATGTCCTTTAATTCTTAATCCTTTTCATTCACATTATACAATAGTAATTTTTATACTTAATTTCTTAGTCTATTCTAGAATGTGACTCCCATTTTCCACATATTAATGGAGTTGTGGAGAATATTTTTACTAATTTTTAAGGTTTATTAATATATGACTGCATGGCAAAGTAGTTGCTTTGTCATTGGTGATTATTATCTCCTCTCAAAGTGGTGCTAGAAATGGAACAGAGCAGCAGGATCATGTTGAGTGGGAATATTGACAATTAGATATATGCTCAGCTCAAGGAACTTAGTAAAGAGAAAGTGGTTCACTGAAAAATTATTTGTGTAATAGTAGGAAAGATGATATCCCAGCAGATACAAAATATCAACTTAGAAATGCAGGAAACATGAGAAAACAAAGTAATAAAATTCCTCCCAAAGTTTACAACACTCCAATAACTGACCCCCACAGACACTAAAGTGGAGGAAATGCTATATAAGGACTTCAGAGACTTGATGGTTAAAACAATTAATGAACTAAGAGAAGATCTAAGGAGTGAACTAGAAGAGAGAATAGGACATAAAACAGGATATAAACCAATAGTTCAATGAAAAGTTATTCCAAAAATGACCAAACAAATCCTGGAAATGAAAAACTCATTTAAAAAATAGAAAACAGTTGTACCCAAAGAAAATAAAATCATCCAAGCCGATCATGTAAGGCTAAAAGAAGCCTTTATTTTAGCTGACCAGTGACAATCGCCCTTACTCCTAAAAACAGGGTGCCGGGGAATGGTGCGCCAGTTTTTTTATTGCCTACTTTTATAGGGCGCAGGAAGGGACCAGGGTGGGGCTATAAGGAGGGGAAGGGGTTGGGGTGGGTTATAGGGAGGGGATTTGAGACTGGGGTGGGCTATAGGGAGGGAACTTGGGACTGGGGCGGGCTGTAGGGAGGGGATTTGGGATTTGGGGTGGGGATGACTCTCCCAATCGAGATGGAGAATCTCCCTGGGGAACATCAACACCCCAATCTGTTTTCTGTTGCTATAACATTCCCCATTGGTCTAATCCACATTAACAAATCCTTGTTTAGGAAACTAGTGGTTTTTTCAGTTTCCAATTTCCCAGACTCTGATGGGATTTCTTATTTTACACTAACTGCCTGCCTTTAATAGGAACTTTTTACTGCTGTAAGGAGAGGGGGCAACGACCGCTCTTGCTGCTTTGAGTTGGAAGGGGGTGGAGTCTGGGGAAGCAGTTTGAAGTTCCTTTTAGAAATCTGGTCAATGAGGAGCAGAAGTCCACTTGGGAAGAGCAGGTTGTAGTCATCTGGGGTGTGTGCTTCTATGAGAGAGAAAAAAAATGACATAAGTACCAAAATGAGATTAATAGAGAATAGAAGTCAATCTCTTCCAGGTGGAAGAACTGAGAAGTTGTTCCCATAACAAGACCTATCAAAGGATGGAGAGGTTGAGTCCTTTATTTGGGAACTTGAGTTATCAGGTACATTTGCCTGAGAATCTCTCTTTTGTAAGCCTCCAGTCTGATTCTAGGGGCTAACACAAGTACTTCTTAAGCTACATTAAACTATTGTTTCTTTTAAATGTCCGAGAATGTTTGTGGTTTGGTTTTAACTGTTTTGCTAGGTGTTTAAGATCAAGTTGGTCAAATTGAACTGTTCCTGTCTCTTAAGAGTCAGCCGAGTTTTCACAGGTGTCACTCGTGTGGAATTTGCGAGTCCAGTGCTTGGGTAGTGACAGCTTTTGCATTTCAGCAGCTCCTGCATTCTGGGGTGGGCAGCAGCGCTCCTCCTGGATTCCAGTAGCTCCAAGGCAGTGGCTTCTGCCTTGTGGACAGCTGACAGCTTTTTGTTTCCATTCATGACAAAGGGAAGCTGGTCGCTGCTTACTTCCATCAGCCCCAGGAGGGCAGGAGCCAAGCCTGTCTGGCCCACTATTGTACCTCCTTGTTCTCAGCAACTTTGTTGTGTCTCCAACTCTGGGGGACAAGTCTGGAATGCATGGGTTACTGAGAAATGTCCACTCAGGTTGGGTTCTGTCCTGGACGGTTCTGAGCTTTGGTGGTGGTGGCATCTGGGCCTTAGTGGCTTTTGTACTCTGGCTGTGGCAGTTCCCGCAACCTGGGGGCTGATGGCAGCCGGTGTTTCCTCGGCTCTGGACACAGTGATGCCTTCTGTGCAACATAGAAACCAGGCAGTATCTTTTGCCCACTGTCTGCATGGATGAAAACTCTAGTTCTGGCAGCAGCGAAGGCAGCAGTGTTGACCTGGAGTTGCAAAGTTCCTTAGAGAAGCTCTCTCATTCCCTGGAGGCAGGCTGACTCTGAGGGCAAGAACCAAAACTGGTTTTCTTGGCCCCTTTATTTTAATCTTAATCCTTAGGTTTGATCTTAAACATCCAGCAAGCCAGTTTCACCAGTTACTATTTCGTCTATTTCATAGGTGATGGCCTAGTATTCTTCTTCAAAACATTAATTAGGTATCAGCTACAGAGCTCACAAGGAAAATACAAAATAATTAATAACAGTAAAAACATATATAGTTTGTGTAATATTCATCGTAAATTCTGCCTGAGTTACATATTATATTTCCTATTTGATATCACAGTAAAAAAACAATCTTTTGAATATAACTTTAAATGATCTGAAAGATGACTTATTTTGGAAATATTCTGACTTGTAGCAGGGTGGGAGGTACACCCTTATTTCAGGCATGGCAGGGCCTTTTACAGTCTTAGGCAGAGTGTTCCAGGTTTGAAGTTATTTTTGCCTCCTCTTAGGACATCATTTTACACAGTTTATATGTATTGTTTCCTGAATCTATGTGCATAGTTGTTAACACAATATATTGCATTTAAAACAAATCAAGGAAAAGCTGAGGGCTTTTAACTTTCCTTTTGTGTGGTAAAGTGACCAAATATTTTGTCTCATGATCAGGCTCTCACTAACTTTAAATACATTTGCATTTAAATTTTGATCTCAGTGTAAAAAGTAACAAGTTTACATATATCCTATTGATTGAAGGTTCTGTTACAGAATATTATATGATAAAAATAAGTCCCCAATAAAATTTGCCATTCCCACAAGCCTGAATCTACCAACACAGACAAGTCTAACCTGGAGAAAAGCAGCCCAACAAATTCCTTGCTCTAAAGACCTGTGTACCCAGAAGACATGGACACATGATTATACAAAGAGCAACCAAACCTAGTTTTTCAAGGAAAAAAACCCTAGGCTGTGCATAATACCCTATCAGTTATTTAACCACAATAAAGAATAAAACTTAAATAAATCCTTGTCCTTTTAACATATTGATTACAATTTGATTTATATTAGCCCATTAACATTTGACCTTAGGGGAAAACTTTATACAGTTTCTAATTGATGGTCTCACATACATATAATTACTTAGTTACACAAAATTATTGGAATTTGCCCTTTACCTACACACAGATTTTCTTACCCAGAAATATTCTCCTTTTCCTTTTACTGAATATATTTTCATACCTAGAACTTTCCACTTTCCCTTTCCCATCTGTTCACTCCTTCCTTGTTCATATTCTAAAACAACTCAATGAAATTTATGAAATTAGATAAATTATTAGGATTTCACTTTTAGTAACCTTGCTTTCAGGGATGATACAAAATAATTCCAAATCCCTTTATTTACCAATCCTTGAAAACACCAATAGTGCTAAAGCATGTTACCCCATGGAATTTAAGGTATAATATATTAACTCTAATTTGCTTATTTTACTGTAATAACCAAGATTAGACAAGTATTTTGAATAGTATTTGCCATCTCTCTCCTGTGGGTAAGTCCTAAAAAAACAATTGATATTACACATTTTATAGACATCAACATTTTATTAATTGATCACCTAGAGACTTGGGAGGTTAGATTTTTTTTTTACCTTCATTTATTTACCTAATTTAAATTGAACCTTTTTAATCACATGAATCAAATATACCTGGATAGCACTCTTTATGTTAACCTCTAATATCATGTACATGAATTTGGGACACAATATACACTTAAACAAAGGCTTTGTAGGTTTTTATCTCCATTTCAATGTAATAAAATGTTCAAAAATATAAGTTGAATAAAAAAGAGGACTGACCAAAAGTTATGAGCTCACGTAGTCGGCTGGCAGTTAGTTATTCTCAAATAAAACACTTTTGTTTTTTTCCTTGGGTTGGAAATTGGTCTCCTACTGGGCTTTTTGCTTCCTCTATTGTCATTTCAATATAAGTTCTACTTGAGATTTGGTTCAAGCAGAAACCTGGTATCTCAGGCACTTTAACCATTTTTATCAGGACAGGATTTGAATGCTTAGGAGCTCTATAATGGGCTTTTGTTCTTCCTCCTGGGTGGAGGCACATGTCATTTACATATTGTAAACAATTCACTGTGGGGGTGCTGTAACACTGGGGGTGGGGGAGTTGGACTTGGTTCCTCCTCCCCCTCTGGAGGACGAGAGGGCGGGTGCCCCCAGAGCCATCTTTTCCCTCCTTTGGTCCCTGGATTTGGAAGTGGCTTTTGGCAGAGTTACCTGACTCTTGAGGGATGGGAGCAGCGCAAACTGCATTTACATTTGGTCTGGCCTCAGCCATTAAACCGGTGCAGCCTCTCCTAATTCCCAAACTAGAGGACTCAGAATCTGAAAGGCAATGGTTAAGCCATAATTTAAATTTGAATGAAAGGCACCTGGTCTGGATGGTTTGGCTGCCCAATGCCCTGAGGGGCATCAACCTCGAGAATGGGCCATTTTGATTTACAAAACTTTCTTAAGTTACATCCATTAACAAAAGCTAGTCAGCAGCACGTTCTTGGAAGTACTGAAAACTTTCTAAAAAAACAAGGTAGAACAGTGGGGCACGTGGTTGACTGATAATGTCCCATAGAAGACTGTCCTGAAGAGATGTGACACAGAAAGAAGGAAAAAAAAAAAAACACAGAAAACACAAATGGCCCAGACACCCAGGGCGCCAGTGGCGAAGGCCACTCTGGATGCAAGTTGGGCCCTTCCCGTGGATCGCCCCAGCTGCAGCGGGCGTCACAGTGCCCCACCGTGCATGGGTGCTGTGCCGTGAGGCCGGCAGGCGGCGGCCATGGCAGTGGCAACAGAACCCCCAGCTCCCGGCAGGCGTGAGACAATGGGCAACATCTTGCCATTCTGCGACTTGCCCCCGGGGCATGTGTCCCTACCAGACTGGGCCCATATGGAGGTCCTACCAGACTCTGCACAGAGGCTTACCGGACTAGGCCTAAGCCACACGAGGTGGCCGAGTAGACTAGGGCCCCAGGCAGCGGCTATGCCAGCAGTCAGCCACATGGCAGCCGAGCCGAGCCGAGCAGACCCCACACAGCCCAGACCAGACTAACAAGACAAACACACACAGACAATGACTGAACAGATTAGGCCCCATGCTGCCTACCAGACTGGGCCCACGAGGGGCCCACCAGTGGACAGGAGGGACGTCTCGCCCTGGCCTGGGACTGGTATAAGCGACTGCGTCCAGTCTAACCACATCCCCCAGATACAGATTGAGACTCACCAAAACAGGATAATAGGTGGCTTCGTTTAGAAGGGCGTTATGAAGATGGGCTGGAGTCCCCCCAAGAGTGAGGCTGAGGCACGTCTCTCAGGAGCTCCCCTCTACTCGAGGTGGGAGCTCCCAAGCAACCGCCACAGGAGGCCAATTTAGGCGTGAGGGCTTGGAGAAATTAATCTCGCTGGGGCCTCCAAAATGTTGTACCCAAAGAAATAAAGTCATCTAAGCCGATCACGTAAAGCCAAAAGAAGCCTTTATTTTAGCTGGCCAGCAACGATCGTCCTTACTCCTAAAAGCAGGGTGCTGAGGAATTGTGTGCCAGTTCTTTTATTGCCAACTTTTATAGGGCACAGGAAGGGACCAGGGTGGGGCTATAGAGAGGGGAAGGGGTTGGGGTGGGCTATAGGGAGGGGATTTGGGATTTGGGGTGGGGCTGACTCTCCCAATCACGATGTAGAATCTCCCTGGGGAACATCAACATCCCAATCTGTTTTCTGTGGCTATAACACAATGACAACAAAAAAACTTTCAATTGGAAGTCTCACCAAAGATGAGATCAAATAGAAGACTTATTTTCATGCACTAAAGACAAGGTACATGAACTTGATAATAAAAAAGGAAAAGAAGGAAACATGATCAGAATATACAAAAACTCTGAGAAAACTATTAAGAGACTAAATCCAAGAATCAATGGAGTCAAAGACGGATCCAAGTTACTAGCTAAGTGTTATTGATCATCTTTCCAGTGAAATAATTGCAGAAAAATTTCAAAACCTTGGGAAAGAGATAGGCATTCAGATATAGGATGCATTCATAAACCCAAACAGACAAGATTTAAAAAAATTTTTTCATGACATGGTATAATTAAAATTCATAAAATAAGGAACAGGGATACAATTTAATTTTTAACTCTGTCCCTCTTCCTTCAAATGTTTCTTCTTCCACCTCCCCATCTATTCTTATTTTGTAAGTCTCTTGATATAGAGACCTCAAATCCTGCTGAACACATTTGTTCTGACATGCCAGGAGGGACAAAACATAAGGAAAAGAAAAGAGGAAATTCCCCTTAAAAAATCCTAAGTGCATTATTATATCTTGGAATGTTTTTCTTCTCTTTATTTACTCAAGCAATGTGTGAATGTGTGTGTGTGTGGGGGGGTACTGTATTTTGAAAGTTTAAGGATAGAATTTTAAAAATCTCAAGAGAAAAATGACAGGATACATTTAGATTTAAGACATTCAGAATTACTTCTTGTTTCCCAGCACAGACTCTAAAAGACAGGTGGGTTTGGAATGGTGCATTCCAAGCACTGAAAAAAAGTAATTGGAACCAAGATTTCTATATCCAACATAGATATTCTTTAGAATCAAAGAAGAAATAAAAACCTTCCAAGATAAGAATAAGCTAAAAGAATTCATTAATACTAAATCAGCAATAAATAAAATATTCAAAGGAATACTACACACAGAAGGCATTAAAAACAAATCTCAAGATGGGTGCTGTGGGGAACACTTGTAATCCCAGTGACTCAGAAGGCTGGGGTAGGAGGATCACAAGTCTGAAGCCAGACTCAACAACTTATTGAGGCCTTAAGCAATTTGGCAATATCCTATTTCAAAAATAAAAAATAAAAATAGCAGGGGATGTGGTTCAGTGATTAAGCACCCCCGTGTTCAATCTCTGGTACCCCTCCCCAAAACCCCCAAACCTCCCAAAACAAAATGAAAACCCAAAAACAAACAACAACAAACAAAAAACAAATCTCAAAGCCAGCCAATGGTGGAATCTCATTAGAAGAACAGCTAAGTGATTAATAGAATCAAATTTAACATTAGAAATAAATTAACATGGCAGAAAATAACAAACTCTTCTTTATAATAACACTGAATATAAATGGTCTCAACTCTCTGATTCAAATACATATGCTGTCAGGTTCTATTAAAAAGTAAAGTCCAGCTAAACATTGCTTTCTAGAGACACACCTCTCAGGCAAAGATA
The DNA here is from genome assembly GCA_020662805.1 of Glaucomys volans. Lineage (NCBI taxonomy): Eukaryota > Metazoa > Chordata > Mammalia > Rodentia > Sciuridae > Glaucomys > Glaucomys volans. The sequence continues at coordinate 316,544 of JAJEJO010000426.1, forward strand.
GCCACAGGCTGAGAGTGAAAAATGGAAAGTCATATTTCATGCAAATGGAGCCCAAAAGGAAGCAGGAGCAGCTACTCTTGCATCTGACAAAGCCAACTACTTTTCAGAATTAATCAGAAGAGAAAAAGAAGGTCACTTTATAATGGTAAAGCAAGCAATGAAATGGGAAGATAGATATAATAACAGCAAATATGTATGCTTCAAACATTGGTGCACTTAATTACATAAAATAAACACTACTCTACACAAGGCTCTACACACACAATACTCTACACAATATAATGAGATTGATAAAACCTTAACCAAATTAACCAAAAGAAAAAGAAAAAAATATGCAAATTATTAAAATTAGCAAAGAAAAAGGAGGTATCACTACAAACATCTTGAAATCCAGAGACCATTAGAGCTGTTTTGAAAACTTTGATTCCAATAAATTAGAAAATCCAGAAAAAATAGATAAACTTATAGACATATACAACCCACAAACATTAAACCAAGATGATGCAAAAGGCCTGAAACAACCAATAAGAAATGAGATAGGAGAAATAATAAAAAGCCTTCCAACAAAGAAAATCCCAGGACCAGATGGATTCTTAGCTTAATCCTATGACCTGTAAAGAGCTCCACCAATTCTAAAATAATTCCATGAAATAGAAGAGGTGGAATACTTCCAATCATTCTATGAAGCCAGTATCATCCTGGAACTAAAACCAGTTAATGACATGTCAAGGTACAAAACTACAGACCAATATCCTCAATGAACATAGACACAAAAATCTTTAGCAAAATATTAGCAAACTACTCAAAACTCTGTAAAAGAATTGTACATCACACTGGGTGCAATGGCTCACACCTGTAATCCCAACAGCTCAGGAGGCTGAGGCAGGAGGATTGTGAGTTCAAAGCCAACCTCAACAACAGCAAGGTGCTAAGCAACTCAGTGAGACCCTGTCTCTAAAAAAAATACGAAATAGGGCTGGGGATGTGGCTCAGTGGTTGAGTGCCCCTGAGTTCAATCCCTGGTAGCCACTCCCACCTCCAAAAAAAAGAATTATACAGCATGCTCAAGTTAGTTTCATTGCAGGGATGCAAGAATGGTTCAACATACACAAATTAATAAATGAAATTAATCACATAAATATAATTGAAGACAAAAATTACATGATCATCTTAATAGATGCAGAGAAAAAAATCTCACAAAATTCATTACCCATTCATGTCAAAAACTTGTGATAAACTAGGGATAGAAGGAACTTACCTTAATACCATATAGCTATATATGACATACCTAAAGCCCCCATCATATTGAATGGGGAAAGAATTTCCTCTAAAATCAGGAACAAAACAACTATGTCCATTCTCACCACCCTATTCAACAAAGAACTTGAAATTGGGGGAAGAGCAAATGGAAAAGAAGAGAAGAGAAGAGAAGAGAAAAGAAAAGAAAAGAAAAAAAGAAAAGAAAAGAAAAGAAAAGAAGAAAAGGAATACAATTAGCAAAGGGTAAAACAATTATCATTGCTTGCAGATGATATGATCCTATACTTAGAAGATTAAAATAAAAAGTTCCACCAGAACACTCCTAAGAGCTGACCGGACTAGAAAAAAAAATCCAAAATTCATATGGAAGAAAAAAAGACTCAGAATCATGAAAGCAATTTTAAGCAGAAAAGAGTGATGCTAGAGGAATCAAAATACCCAATTTGAAATTATACTACAGAACTATAGTGACAAAAACAGCATGGTAGTGGTGTAAGAATAGATACATTGACCAATGGAACAGAAATAGATGACACTGAGACAAACCCACACAGATGCAGTTATCTTATCTTTGAAAAAGGTGCCAAAAATATACATTGGAGAAATGGTACCTGGAAAACTGGATATACATATGTAAAAAATTAATCTAAATACCTACTTCTCACCCTTCACGTATAGGAACTACACTCCAACATATAGGTGCCGGCAGTGATTTCCTCACTAGGACTCTAAAGCTTGGGAAATAAAACCAAGAATTAATAAATATCATGACATCAAATAAAAAAGTTTTTGAACAATAGAAGAAACAAGAACACAAAGAGAAAGTCTACAGAATGAGAGAAACTTTTCCAGCTATTCTATTATGGAATCATATTAGGTAGTCATCAATGAATGAATGGATAAATAGAAATGTGGCATATATGCACAATGGCATTTTATTCAGCCATAAAGAAAATTAAAATTATGCTATTTTTCAGAAAGGTTGATGGAACTTGAGAACACTGAGTTGAGTAAAATAAACCATATTCAGAAAGTCAAGGTTTGTGTGTTATCTCTCATATACAGAAATTTTTATTTTAAAAAGGACCTCATGAAAATAGAAGAGAGACCATTACAGTTGATGAAGGGAATCAGAGGTAGGGCTGAGGAGACAGAAAGGAAAAGTATCGGGAAATGAAATTGATTCAATTATGTACATACACAAATATGTCACCATCAATCCTACTATTAATGTATAATTATAGTGCACTAATAAAAATAATGGAGAAAAATTAATGTAATCCAAAGCCAAAGACAATTTTATTTCTTTCATCCCAAATGCTGCTGCTGTGTGTGTCTGTATATATATATATATATATATATGTGTGTGTGCATATATATGTGTGTGTGTACATATATATATATATAAAATTTATGTTGCTTTTTCTATTTTTTTGTTTTCTTTTGGGTACTGGGGATGAACCCAGGGGTGCTTAACTATTGAGCCACATCCTCAGCCATTTTTACTTTTTATTTTGAGAGAGAGTCTCCCTAAGTTGCTTAGGGCCTTGCTAAGTGATTGAGGCTGGCTTTGAACTGTGATCCTCCTGACTTAACCTCCCAAGCTCTGGGATTACAGGTATGCACCACCACACTCAGCTATTTCTTTCTTTTATTACATCAGCCAGGACTTCTGATATAATGTTGAAAATAGTGATGAGAGGGGAGTTCCTTGCTTTGTTTCTGATCTTAGTAAGATTGTTACTATTGCCAAGCACAGTGCCACCGGCCTGTAACCCAAGCCATTTTGTAGGCTGAGGCAGGAGAATCACAAGTTCAAGGTCATCCTCAGCAACTTAGTAAAATCCTGTCTCAAAATAAAATATAAAAGGATTGGGTATGTAGTTCAGTGGTAGAGCACATCTGTGTTCCATCTCAAGTATTACAGCGAGTAAGAGAGAGAGAGAGAGAGAGAGAGAGAAAGAGAGAGAGATGAAGAAGAAGGAGGAGCGAGAGGAGGAGGAAGGAAGGAAGGGAGGGAGGGAGGGAGAGGAAGGAAAAAGATTGATTTTCCTTATTAACAGTCATGCTATTGCCAGGAAGTTTGCTTTTTATTGAAAGAAGGGGGGGGGGACTAGATGTTCTTTGTCTATTTAAGTTCCTACTGTTCCTAGAGTAATAAAAATTTTTAACACATGTTGGCGACAAATTTTGCCAAATACTTTTTACTATATATAGAGAGATACTATCATACAGTTTCTTTAGTCTGTTGATGTTATAGTTTACATTAATTGTTAAATGTTGAGTCAGTCTTGTATACCTGATAAAAACTACATTTGGTTATGGTAATTATTCTTAAACATTATTGCACACAGTTACTTAATATTTCCTTGAGAATGTTTGAATCTATATTTATAAAAAAGATATTGGGCTATAATTTTCTTTTCATGTAAGGTCTTTGTATAGTTTTGATATGAGATTAATACTGGTTTCAAAATGACATAGAAAGTATTTCCTCTGCTCCAATCTGTTGAATGAAGTCATAGAGAATTGGTATAATTTTTTTTCTTTTTTAAATGTTTTGTAGAATGGCACTTCAGAGTGCATTGATTTAATTTCTTTTATGGACATAGGCCTATTCAGGTTATTTCTTTTGCATGAATTTTGGCAGATTGTGTCTTTTAAGGAATTGGTCCATTTTAGCCAGATTATCAAATCTGTGGGCATAGAAATAGTCATAGTATCTTTGAATATCTTTTTAATATACATGGAATCTACAGTGATGTCCTCTTCCATTTCAGATATTAATAATTTGTGCTTTGGTTTATTCTTTGTTAGGTTAACTAGAACTTATGGATTTTATTGATTTCTACAAATAACCAGCTTTAATTTTCATTGTTTCTCTATTGATTTCCTGTTTTTAATTTCATCTCCCTTTGTGTAATTTTTTTTTTTCTGGTTATGTTGGACTCAATTAGCTGGTTTTTCTTCTTTCCTAAATTGAAAGCTTAGTAATTGATTTTATATTTTTAAAAAAGTTTATATATGTATATATTTTATATTTTTTAAAAATTTTATGCATATATACATATTATATATATATATAATCTTACAAATTTCCATTTAAACATTGCTTTAGCTACATCCTACAAATTTTGATAAGTTGTCTTAGTTCATTTTCTGCTTCTGTAATAGAATATACCACAGACTGGGTAAATTATAAACAATATAATTTTATTTAGCTTGTGGTTCTGGAGGCAAGGAAATCCAACGGCATGGTGCCTATATCTGGTAAGGGCTTTCTTGCCATATCATAAATGATGGAATGGCATGAAAGCACATGTGTGAGAGAGAGAAAATCAGGTCAAACTCATTCCTTTTACCAGGACCTGCTCCCGTAATAACTAACTCATTCTTGTGATGATGACGTTAATCCATTCACAAGGGCAGAGCTCTCATAACACAATCAACTCTTAGAATCCTTTCTCTTAATTCTATTACAATGACAATTATATTTCAAAATGAGTTTTGGATGAAATATTCAAACCACAAGTGTTGTATTTTCATTTTAGTTAAAAATATTTCAAAATTTGTCTTAAACTATCTTCTTTGATCTATGAATTATTTGGAGGTGTGCTGCTAATCTCTGGTGATTTTCCTGCTGTCTTTCTTATTGCTTTGTATATTAATATGCCACTGGTGTCTCAGTGCAGACATTGCAAGATTTCTATTATTTAAATTTTTGTAACTATGTTTTATGACCCAAAATGTGGACCATCTTGGTAAATGTTACATGTAGCTTAAACAATATGTAATCTGCAATTTTGGAATGAAGTAATCTATCATGGTCAATTATATACAATTGATCAATTTGTTCTGTTGAAGTTTACTTATCAATTTTCTACTAGATGAATCTCTCCATTTTCTGATAAAGGTCTAATAGTCTCCAACTATAATAGAAAATTCATCTCTTCCTACTGGCAGCTCTATCCATTTTTACACCATGCATTTTGACATTTTGTTGTTAGATGTATATGCAAATTTATTGCTATGTTTTCTTGGGAAATTTTCCCTTTTATCATTATATAATACCCATCCTTAATTCTGATAACATTTGTTCATCTGAATTCTGTTCTGCCTGAAATTTATATAGCCATTTCTGCTTTGTTTTGATCAAAGTTAGCACAATAATCCTTTCTCCAATTTTTTTACTTTTAATCAACATATTTCTTTTTAAGTAACTTTCTCATGTACAGTTTATAACTAAGTATTGCCTTTGGTTTTCACCAACAATCCCTTTCTTTTGTAAAGCAGCTTTATTGTGGTATTTTGGATTTTAAAAAATAAGTGCATATATTTAAAGCTTACAATTTAGCAAACTTACACATGTGTGAACTTGTGAAAGTATTGCCATAATTTAAAATCATATACATCATCTCCAAATGCTTTCTGATGTCTTCTTTTTTTGTGGTAAGAACACTTAATATAATATCTGCTCTCTCAATAAATAAAAATGTGTTGCAAACTATCTTCTTGTTAATGAGTATACCATGTTATAGAGTAAATCTTAAAAACTTAAGTCATCTTGCATAACTGACACTTTATGCCAGTTGAACAATAACTATCTACTTATCCCTTTCCACAAACCACTGGAAACCACAACTACTTTCTTTGCTTATATGAGTTCGATTATGTTAAATATTTTACATAAATGGAATCATAGAGTGTTTGCTTTTAAGACTGGTTTATTTGACTTAGCACATGTCTTTCAGGTTTATCAATTTTTATGCAAATGACAGGATTTCCTTTATTTTGAAGAATGAAAAATGTTCCATTGTATGTATATATCACTTTTTCATCATTCAACCATCAATAGACGTATATGTTGCTTCTATTTTGGGCTATTGTTAATAATGCTGCAATAAATTAACAATATTGAAGGACAACCTTATCAGGTACACTGTTCTTGGTTGGCAAGTTCTTTTTTTTTTCTTTTAGTACTTTGAATATATCTTCCTACTCTATCCTTGGGTGCAGTGTTTCTACTGAAAAATCCACTGGTACTTTTGTAGAGATTCTTTGTATGATGAGTAACTTTTCTACTTTCAAATTTTTCTTTTTATTTGACATTTGACAATTTGCTTATATTGATTCTCAGTAGATACCTCTTCATATCTAACCTATTTGGTGTTCTCTGAGCATCATGAATATAAAAATTCATTTATTTACTCAGATTTAGGATGTTTCTATCATTTTTTAAAAATAAGTTTTTGGCCCTTTCTACATCCCTGTTCTTCCAGAAATTCACATAAAAAAGCATGCATTGATTTGCAGAAGGCCTATAAGATTTTGATACTGTTTTTTCATTCTTTTTATCTTTGTAACACTGGATAATTTCAAATGATCTGCCTTTAAATGCACTGATTATCCTTTTTCATCTAGTCCTCTGTTGAATCTCTCTCATTCTTTCTCTCTTCTCTCCTCTCCTATTCTCTCTCTCTCTCTCTCTCTCTCTCTCTCTTCCTCCCTCCCTCCCTCTCTCTTTTGGTACTGGAGAATGAACCAAGGGTTCCTTTACTACTGATATAAATTTCCAGGCCTTTTAAAAATTTGAGACAGCATCTCTCTAAGTTGTTGAGATTGGTCTCAAACTTGTGATCCTCCTGCCTCAGCCTCCCAAATTGCTGCAATTACAGGTGTGTGCTACCATGCTGGAGTTGCTGTTGAATCTCTCTATTGATGTTTTCGTTTAATACATTGAATACTTCAACTGCAGTATTTCTACTTGATTCTTTTTCATGGTTTCTCTTTGTTGAACTTCTCATTTTGCTTATTTACCATTTTCTTGATATTGGTTAGTTTTCTTTCTGTTTTATACCTCACATAACTTCTTTAAAATGATGGTTTTATGCTCTTTGTCAGGAAATTCATAGGTCTTTATTTTTTTGGAGTCACTGGCTTGAGCTTTATTTTCCTCCTTTGGTGGTATCATGCTTCCTTGATTCTTCATATTTCTTGAAACCTACATTGTTATTTTTGAATTTGAAGACGGATTCATCTCCTCTAGTCTTTACTGACTGGTTTTAGAGAAATACCTTCACCAGTCAACCTTGCTAGAAATTCTGGGTATCTATCAGATCTTTTTTATGTATGTAATTACTCTGCTTCTCATGCTCCCTTTTATGCAAAGAACTCTTAGGAACTGTGTTCCTTTTCATGATCCTATAAATCCAAACTTATTGCTGGGAGCATCTCATTTATTTTCCTTAGTATAGTACCATGAAATTTTCAAGGTTGTATGCCTTCTCTCAATCCAGTTAAGTCAAGCTGAACACAGAGATGATTCATACCTGTTGTTTGAATACATAAGATTTTGAGATTCTGGGAGCACACAGAGATGCTAAGCATAGGAACATGTAGGACATTGCACACAGGGTGCTATGGGCACTTCAAAGCTTGCTATAGGGAGTCTGAAAGTAAGTTGTCCTCAGGGATCTTGCTTGGGATCTCTTGACCCACAAGCTGGTTAACAGGAACTGAAAACAGATATTGAATTCTGTACAAATTGCTGAAAACTCCCAATTGATTAATTAATATGAATAAATATTACAAAATATTGCCCCAAGGAGATTCAGCTGTGTTAATTCCCTCAGTTTTCTGGGTGGGATAAGGGAGAAGTAAACACTGTAAGGAGTATCATTCAAGACTGGGGAAACCTGCTACTCAAGTTTGTTCCCATTTATCTCCATGGTAGAAATTGCAGACTGAAGAGAGCTTTTCTTTTCACCAAGCTGTGCCACCTTGAAGGTGGGCTCATGCAAGTGCACTAAAATTGTTATTCTTTTTCTCAGTGTGCTTTTTCTCAGACTTTTTTTTTAAACCAGGATGGTAGAAACTCACTGTTGAAATCTAGATCTCAACAAATATCTCCTTTGTAGGTGGTTTCTAAAGTCAGTATTTCTATGGGGGAATGAAGACTGCAACTTCTTATTCTGCCATCTTGCTGATATCCTACTATATGTATTTTATATTTACTATTTTATTTTTCAACAATTTCAGAGTTCCTTTCTCTGAAATTATTTCAGAGTTTCAGAGAAATTATTTAGTTTTTTTATTTTTGTGTATCTCTTTAAAATTTTTTCCTCATGGTTAATCTTATAATATTCTAAAATGTGGTATAAATTCAGAACTCTGTAGTAACTTATTATTCTCTGATAATTATTTTCTAAGTTATACATTTCATGTGGAATTTTAGTTATGATTTTGGTGGAAAGTGCATATCCTTGCTGAAAAAAAAATGTTAAGTAATCACATTTCTACACTAATTAACTATAATTCAATTTTAAAATGTTACTGCAGATATAAATTTTTAATTAGTGCTTTGTAGAAAAAGTTTAAACCTTTTGTTTCCTAAGGTTTTGATTACTTCTTCAAGCTATTCTACAACAGTTGGATGAGTTATTTACGTATTCTAACACAAACACTAAGGTTAGATGTACAAGATTTGATCAACAAAATTAACAGGAATAAATATAAAAGCATCAACTATGAAGTATTATGGCTTAAGACGTGCCAAATAGCAGTGTAGGAGAATCTGATATTTTAAGTAGAAAAAAATAAAATTAAGTTGAATTTTACAAATGTGGTCTAATAAAATCTGATGGCTTGCATATATTGTTCATATACTTTATCACCTAATTTTTTATAAACACATTCCTGTTGATGTTCCTGATAGATTAATACCAAAACACATTACCTTTTTCAAACATGAACAAAAATATTTGACAGATGTGAGCTACCATCTTTAGCAAATTAACAAAAATTACATCCAAGAACACAATTAGCATTCTAAGACCATGGAAGCTGTTTAACATGGGCTTTATAAATTTTTATGCAATCACTTTTCCTTAAAGTTGATACAAAGTCATTTGTTGGATTTTTGTTAGAACCAAATTGAACGTATTGCTTGGGAAAAGTTGAATTAATTCATCAATTTGTCTATTCATTTATTTTAATATGCCAATGGCATGACATAAAGAACCCTGGGCATAATTTTAAATAGTTTTCCATCTGTATGTATTAAATGTTTCAATTGGAATGTAGATCATTCACATGATTTAATAATTTCAACAAAATAGAAAAAAACAAAATCTAAATAAATGGTGCATCAAATTATTTTAGGTGTTAAAGTTTTAGTTCATGGTCTAATTAATTAATTCTTTCATCAAATAAAAAAAGGCATTGGTAAAGACATAATTTCTGTAATACTAATTATTTTAATTAATTTTTAAGTTTACTGTTAAACCTTTTGTAATTTTTAATTAATAGTTTAATTAATTTACAGTTTTTAATTTGCTACTCAAATACTTCCATTTATTGTTGATGTTACTCTTATACATGTCAATACACAGAGAATTAAGCTAAATGGAAAAAAAAGTGAGAATTCTTACACAGCTGTTTAACTTCACATATCCATCCTGGTTTTAGTGTTTGAGAGATTAAGACCAGTTTCGTCTTTTAGAAGAGCCATAACCAAAGGAAAAGTTGCACATAAATTGTAGATGATGAAACATTTTGATTTTAAGTACTATTATTTTAAAGGGTAATCATTGCAAGAAAACTAAATAGCTACAATTTGAGGAGTAGATAATGAATGTTTATAGGAACAGAAATTAGAAAAGGGTAGGGAAATATTAAATTTTACACCCAAGTTTCATGCTGCATATACAATATACTTTCTTGGAATAGTATTTCTTTTAAATGTATCTTCTTTTTTTTCAGATAATGTTTGTTTATTATTGTAACATTTTGTTTTGAACATTGTAAGATTAAATGGAGGTAACCCAAGGAGAGATAGGCCAGATGTGGTTGAAAAAGAACTTTATTGGGTGGGCTCTCCTGCTGGGTTCAACAGTCCACCAGGGTGAGGGCAAGAGAAGTCGCACCCAGTCCTGGTTGGGTGGATTCTTTATAGATTGGGGTGAACAAGGGAAGTCTGAGCACATGGTGTCTTGCTGGGCATTCCCTTGCTGGGGGAATCTGGTAATCATCAGGTGGTTTGTGGCTCCTGATGCCCTGCCCCCATCTAGCTGCCTAGAACCATCCCAACAAACATCAAACACTGTACCAAAATATAAGCCATTTTAAGATGTCTTTACCATAACTAAAGAGTACTGTACTGATGTTTATAATTAATTTGGGACACCTGAAAACGTATTAGTGATATTGATGTTGAATAATCAAATACTTCATCACTGGCTGAACATAAAAGAGTGAAGTTTCCTCTCCCTTTCTTACCCTCAAACCAAACCATAAAAGTCATTTTTCTCCTGGAAATAATACTTATTTTAACCAGTTCTAAATAAACTCAGCATACTCTAAAACATGGGGAAAAAAGTGAATATGATACTTGAAAAGATAAATCAACCTGGATGAATCCGTTTTCACCAACTCAAAAAAAGAGAAAGTGCTATGTCTTTCTAACCATTTCCTCTCTCAAAGAGTTTGCTGTACTTCATTTTTTCCTATATATACAAACCTATGATAAAGTTTAATTAACAAATTAGTAACAATAGATAATAGTATAATCATAACAAAATAGTATCATCAACAATATACTATAATGAACATTAAAAAAAAAAGCATCTATAGAAGAGCTGTGTGCAGGTCCACGGTCAAGCAGGTCATTCAGGGTAGAAGCATTTTCCAGTCACTTAGTCAGCTTTACTCCTCAGTTGATCTCCCTAGGAATTTTAGCAGTTTTTGTTTTAGGACATCTTTTTCCAACTGAAAACTATGCAGGTATGTTTAAACAGGGTGAAACACAGTACTAATAGTGGCACTAAATTTGCTTGCTCCAAGTACCTCATACAGCCTAATGGAGAGCAGTAGTATAAGTTTGAACTCATGACATCAAAACAAACACTAAAGTTACGTTATGCAAACTGAAGGAACACCCAGTGCACAACTCAGTAGAAAGCATGTGTGGAGGCCACATCATCTTTACATTTCTCCCAATATGTCCGTATGTTGAAACATAATTATAGACATACGAGAGAAGAAATAAAAAGACCAAAGAATAAAAATACAGAAAAGCTGGGATAATTCATCAGAACAAAACAAAGCTGTTCTAAAGGTAAGTAATTATTGCCTTTGGGAATCCTGGCCTCAAATTATATGTGTACATTTTTCATATACTTATATAATATGCAGGGTTTATTATACTGAGGACTTATGTGATTTTCTCAATAGAATATAAATTTTATTAAAAGTGATTTCAGAGACTAACAAGTTTCATGTGAAGGCAAAGAAAATCAGAAAGGTCAACAGGATGATTTCCTTCTCTTTCTTTTTCTTTTGGTTGAGTCTCTGTTAAAATTTATTCCATTATTTTCACATGAGAGAAAAACACCATGATATTAGAAAATTAAAGCATGACTTCCTCTCTAAAACGCTTCTCCATTTTTTTAAATGAAGAGCACATAACTTCCCATTAGGAAGTTTTAGAGAAACAAATTCTTTCATAAAATGACTGGAAAATGATGTTTCAAAATCCAATGTGTCACAATTGTCAACTATTATCTGCCTTCAGATCCATCCTTATACTAAAGGAATTGGGGTTATTGTTTCTTCTTATAGTTTTAGAAGGCATATTACAATGCAAATCAGAGGGCTATAACTGCAGAATGGTGGGAGTGAATTAGGAAATGGTACCGTGAAGATTCAGCATACAGTAGTGAAAAGAGAATCAGATTCGGAGTCAAAGCAGACCTCAGTTTGAATCTGGTTCTGGCTTTTATTTGCCATGTAACATAGGACAATTAACTTACTTCTCAGTCCCAGTCTTTTCAGTAATTAAATTGGAAAAATGACGTCACCTTGTAGGGTAAATATGTGGATCTAATGAGATATGCTTATAAGAACTAATAAAAATTCCTAATTTATGATTTATATTCATTAAATATGAAGTTTATTCACCTCTCTGACTGCATTTGACCCTGAAAATTACCCTACACAATTGCATAAATTTGGAAGCATAGTGAGAAGGTAAAAGATTTGAGAATGACATCAGTAAGATCACAGAATAAGAGCTTTCATACTATCACTTCAACCCCCACCCACCCACACATGCACACACACACAGAGGCATCAATTTTTACAAATATCCCCACATGAGATTAGGTTTTTGAGAATCTAGCAGATAAGTGCTTGCACACATTTGAGCAAAAAGAGAATAGATGTATTAGAGAGGAGAAGATGAACAATTTCATTTTTCCTGGGTTATCCCTGCCTCAATATGGCAAAATCTATTTCCAAAGGAGAGCACCATTGGCTTATAATTTCTCTTACAGGAGAAAGTGAGAACATAGTGTGTTAGGATATGACTCATTTAACTGTATGGGAAATTGCCTAAGAAGTTCACTTGTTTTCACCCCATCTAGAATAACAAGGTGATTGGCATAACTTGGTGGTTGGGAAAGACTGAGAGCAGAGAGAAGCTGAAGATTCCCTAACTACTTCATTAATGGTATCAAAACTCTCCCATGAGCTGGGTGCAATGCCTCATGCCCACAATCCCAGCTACTTGGGAGGCTGAGGCAGGAGGATCACAATTTCAAAGCCTGCCTCAGTAAATTTGTGAGGCACTTAGCAACTCAGCCAGACCCTGTCTCTAAATAAAATATTAAAAAAAGGGCTGGGGATGTGGCTCACTGGTTAAGTGCCCTTGGGTAAATCTCTGGTACAAAACAAAACAAAACAAAACAAAAAACAAAAACAAAAAAACAACAAAGAACTCCTCCATGAAATAATTGGGATATCTCACCTATGAACCCCCTCCAACGGTCTCAGGTGTACCGTAAATATTTAATGTACCTTATGCACCCCCTCAGAAAGGCTCTTTTAGCACATCTCTGAAGAGAGCAAGTACATGAGTCTATGGGTGTATATGCAAATCACTGTCTCAAGGGTATGTCTGCATTCCCATGTTTATAGCAGTGTTATTAACAATGGTCAAAACTTGGAAAAAACCTAAATATCTGTCAAAGATGAATGTATAATTGAATCTTCCAGTTCTTTCCAAAGAATTCCTAATATGTATTATATTTATTATGTATATTTCACAATATCCACGATATATATCAATGTGTACATATATATCTATATACATGTATCTAAAGTACAATTTTTTTTAAGTTAGAAAAGAAAGAAATTCTGACATTTTCAATAACATGGATGGAACTGAAAGACATTATGCCGAATGAAGGTAGCTAGACATGGTAAGACATTGGATAATTTCACTTACATGTGAAACCTAAAAAAGCAATATCATAAAAACAAAGAATAGGAGGTGGTTTCCAGGGGATGGTGATAAAGAAAATAAGGGAGATAGTGATCAAAAGATACAGATTTGCAGTATTAAGATACATAAATTCTGGAGAAAATGTTCACCATGGTGATTAGAGTTTATAATAACTAGCTACATACATGAAATGTGCTAAGACAGTAGATCTTAATTATTTTCAGCACATGTACACACAAAAGATAACTATATGTGGTTATTGATATGTTAATTAGTTTAATTACAGTAATTATTTTACAAAGTATACTTACATCAAAACATCATGTTGCATATCTTAATTATACATTACATCTCAACAAAGCTGGTAGGGGAAAGTAAAAGGCTTGAGAATTAAAATGGAAAGCTATTTTCTGACCAAAACTGTTTCTCATCAACTTAACTCCCATTCATCTACACTATTTCCTCAAGTTTAGCTTGCAAGTTCTATCTTTCTACGCTATTCATATTTGTTCTTTTGAACCTTTTTTCATTTAAATGAATATATTGGAAAAAAAGTAATAGTTTTTTAGGGATTCTCATTTTTCCATGGAAAGAATTGTCTTCTTACCCATAAAATCTCTGACCACAAAAGTTACTGTTTATTTTTCTATTTGAGGATTTTATTCAAAATATAGTCTTCATTAGCATGGAGATTAAGCCAGGTTTTAAAATATTCTAATCCTTATCAGTGTTTATTAGACAAAAGATTAACAAACTATGTATAAATTCTTCAGAATATAAAGCTTTTAGTCTGAAGCTTAAGCATATCATACAATTTCAAACAAGAAAGGATACATGTGAGATAAAGAAAAACCTAATTTCTAAAGAGATGGTTAATCTTATAAGGGTAAGAGCAAGATTCTACTTTAAATCTTCTAAAGATTCATAAAATAATCACATGGTAATGGAGTATGTTGGGCTAATTAAATTATCCAAGGTAAATGTTTGTTTAATTACTGTAGTTTGACTAAAATTCTTGCCAAGGAATAACCAAAAGAAAAATAAATCATTTGTTAAACACAAGTGTGAATGCTTTTCAAATAGTTATTTGACAGCTAAAATTTTTTTGAAATTGTTCTAATATGAATTCAAAATTGATATATAAACTTGTGTTTATATTTCAAATATGTCCATTAGAAAAGGCATATGTTACTTAAGGACAATATTAATTTTAGGTTTTGGGAGATACTTGGAGGGGATTCTACCCAGAACTTGGAACACAATTTATCAATTCAGTTCCTCCAGTGTCTAGGGGCATTATTTATTGTCTGAGAATTCTCTGCTGTCAGTCCTTTAAAGGAATTGCCCTAAACTGTAAAAAACTATCTCATTCCCTTCTTGAGAGGTAGCTCACATCTAATATTAAATCACAGGGTTTTTAATTTTTTTATTTAATATATTGATTTCTTTTAAAAATTAACAAAATAGGCCTAGTATCCTTCCCTGTCTTGGGACAGTATTGAAGTATCATCACAATTTGAGAGATTCCTATTGGGTCAGTTGAAGTCTTTGTTGGGCCTATATCAAAGTTTCCCACTATCCAGTCCTGATTACGCTGTTTCCTTCACAGATGGTGATCCAGAGAGCATATTCTAATAAACTCCTACATACTAATCTATATTTCACAATTGATTTCATTGGGGAATCCAAGCTACTATACCAATTACCTTAAAAGTTATTTGTGTATAGGAAAGCTATTGATTTTTGTATGTTGATTTTGTATTCTGTGAATTTGCTGAATTTCTTCATCAGCTCTGGAAGACTTTAAATATAGGATCATGTCATTGACAAGCAGAGATAATTTACTTATTTTCCTATTTGTATCCTATCAATTTTCTTCTCTTACCTAATTCCTGTGGCTTGAGTTTCAACTGCTACATTGAAAAGAGGTAACCAGAGTAAACATATTTGTCTTGTTCCTGATTTTAGAATAAATGCTTGCAGTTTTGTTTTGTATTGCTTTGTTTTTTTTTCTGTTTAGTATGATATTGACCTTGAGCCTATCATATATAGCTGTTTTAACGTTGGGATAAGTTCTTTCTATCCCTAGTTTTTCCGGTGGATTTAAAATGAATGGGTGCTGGAATTTTTTTCTTTTTTTTTTTTTTACTTAATAAACATATTATTAAATTTATTTAATTTTGATTTATTGTACACAAAACAGAGTACAGCTGTTGTTTCTCTGGTTGTACAAAAAATAGAGTCACACCATCTGTGCATTCAGACATATACACAGGACAATGATGTTAGTCTCATTCTGTTATTATTCTTACCCCCCCACCCGACCCCACCCCTCCCTTCCCTCTATGCTATCGATCATTCTTCCATTCTAGCCTCCCTTCCCCCCTCATTATTCATCATCATTCACTTATCAGAGAGATCATTTGGTCTTTGGATATTTGGGATTGGCTAATCTCACTTAGCATGACAGTCTCCAACATCACCATTTACCTGCAAATGCCATGATTTTATTCTTCTTTATGGCTGAGTAATATTCCATTGTGTATATATACCACAGTTTCCTTATCCATTCATCTATTGAAGGGCATCTAGGTTGGTTCCACAATCTAGCTATTGTGAATTGAACAGCTATGAACATTGATGTGGCTGCATCACTGTAGTATGCTGATTTTAAGTGCTTTGGGTATAGGCAAAGGAGTGGGATAGCTGGGTCAAATGGTGGATCCATTCCAAGTTTTCTAAGGGATCTCAACACCGCTTTCCAGAGTGGCTGCACCAACTTGCAATCCCACCAGCAATGTATGAGTGTACCCTTTTCCCCACATCCTCGCCAACACCTGTTGTTGCCTGTATTTTTAATAAAAGACATCTAATTGGGGTAAGATGAAATCTTAAGGTGGTTTTAGTTTGCATTTCTCTTATAACTAGGGATGTTGAACATTTTTTCATATATCTGTTGATGCTTATAAATCTTCTTCTGTAAAGTGTCTGTTCATTTCCTTGGCCCATTTATTGATTGGGTTATTAGTGTTCTTGGTGTAAAGATTTTTGAGTACTTTGTAGATTCTGGAGATTAGTGCTCTATCTGAAATGTGCATGGCAAAGATTTTCTCCCACTCTGAAGGCCCTCTCTTCACATTGCTGATTGTTTCCTTTGCTAAGAAAAAGCTTTTTAGTTTGACTCTATCCCAATCATTGATGCCTGCTTTTATTTCTTGCGCTTTGGGAGTCATGTTAAGGAAATCTGTTCCTAGGCCAACATGATGAAGATTTGAACCTATTTTCTCTTCTATTAGGTGCAGGGTCTCTGGTCTAACTCCTAAGTCCTTGATCCATTTTGAGATGATTTTGTACAGGGTGAGAGATATGGATTTAGTTTCATTTTGCTGCATATGGATTTCCAGTTTTCAAGCACCATTTGTTGAAGAGACTGTCTTTTCTCCACTGTATGTTTTTGGCTCCTTTGTCAAGTATGAGATACCTGTATTTATGTGGGTTTGTCTCTGAGTCCTCTATTCTGTACCATTGATCTACCTGTCTATTTTGGTGCCAATACCATGCTGTTTTTGTTACTACTGCTCTGTAATATAGTTGAAGGTCTGGTATTGTGATGCGCCTTTCTTTGCTCTTCTTGCTTAGAATTGCTTTAGCTATTCTGGGTCTCTTATTCCTCCAAATGAATTTCATGATTGCTTTCTCTATTTCTATGAGGTCTGTCATTGGGATTTTCATTGGAATTGCATTGAATTTGTATAGCACTTTTGGTAGTATGACCATTTTGACAATATTAATTCTTCCTATCCAAGAACATGGGAGATCTTTCCATCTTCTCAGACTTTCTTTAAATTCTTTCTTTAGTGTTCTGTACTTCTCATTGTAGAGGTCTTTCACTTCTTTTGTTAGATTGATTCCCAAGTATTTTATTTTTTTGAGGCTATTGTGAATGGGGTAGTTTTGCTAATTTCACTCTCAGAGGATGCATCACTTACAAATAAAAATGCATTAGATTTATGAGCATTAATTTTATATCCTAATACTTTACTGAATTCATTTATGAGTTCCAGAAGTTTTCTGGAGGAATTTTTAGGATCTTCTAAATAGAGAATCATGTCATCAGCAAACAGGGATAGTTGGAACTCTTCTTTTTCTATTCATATTCCTCTAATTTCTTTGGTCTGTTTAATTGCTCTGGCTAGAGTTTTAAGGATGATGCTGAATAGAAGTGGAGAAAGAGGGCATCCCTGCCTTGTTCCAGTTCTCAGGGGGAACGCTTTCAATTTTTCTCCATTTAGAATGATGTTAGCTGTGGGCTTGGCATAAATAACCTTTACAATGTTAAGGAATGTCCCCACTATCCCTATTTTTTCTAGTGTTTTGAGCATGAAGGGGTGCTGTATTTTATCATATGCTTTCTCTGCATCTATTGAAATAATCATGTGGTTCTTGACTTTAAGTCTGTTGATGTGGTGAATTACACTTATTGATTTCCAGATGTTGAACCAACCTTGCATCCCCGGGATGAAACCCACTTGATTGTGGTGCACTATCTTTTTAATATGCTTTTGTATGTGATTTGCCAAAATTTTGTTAAGAAATTTTGCATCTATGTTCATTAGGGATATTGGTCTGAAATTTTCTTTCCTTGATGTGTCCTTCTCTGGTTTTGGTATCAGGGTGATATTAGCTTCATAGAATGAGTTTGGAAGGGTTCACTCCTCCTCTATTTCATGAAATACTTTGAGGAGTATTGGAATGAGCTCTTCTTTGAAGGTCTTGTAGAACTCGACTGTGAATCCATCTGGTCCTGGACTTTTCTTTGTTGGTAGGCTTTTGATGTCTTCTTCTATGTCATTGCTTGAAATTGATCTATTAAGTTGTGTATGTCTTCTAGACTCAGTTTGGGTGGCTCATATGCCTCTAGGAATCTGTTGATATCCTCCAGGTTTTCTATGTTGTTCGAGTATAAATTTTCAAAATAGGTTGTAATTATGTTTTGTATTTCAATAGAGTCTGTTGTGATATTTCCTTTTTCATCACAAATTTTAGTAATTTGGATTTTCTCTCTCCTTCTCTTCATTAGTGTGGCTAAGGTTTTATCAATTTTTTTTATTTTTTCGAAGAACCAACTTTTTGTTTTGTCAATTTTTTGAGTTGTTTCTTTCATTTCAATTTCATTGATTTCCGCTCTGATTTTAATTATTTCCTGTCTTTTACTACTTTTGGTGATGATCTGTTCCTCTTTTTATAGGGCTTTGAGCTGTAATGTGAGGTCATTTGTTTGTTTGCTTTTCATTCTTTCATTGAATGCGCTCCATGCAATGAATTTTCCTCTTAATACTGCTTTCATACTATCCCAGAGATTTTGATATGTTGTATCTTTGTTCTCGTTGACCTCTAAGAATTTTTTTATTTCCCCCCTAATGTTTTCTGTTATCTATGCATCTTTCAATATCATATTTAATCTCCAGGTGTTGGAGTGGTTTCTGTTTTTTATTTTATCATTGATTTCTAATTTCATTCCATTATGATCTGATAGAATACAAGGTAGTATCTCTTATCTTTTTGTATTTGCTAAGAGTATCTTTGTGGCATAACATATGATCTATTTTAGAGAAGATTCCATGTGCTGCTGAGAAAAAAGTGTATTCACTTCTTGATGGATGGAATATTCTATATATGTCTGTTAAGTCTAATTTAGGGATTGTGTTATTGATTTCTATGGTTTCTTTGTTCAATTTTTGCTTGGAAGATCTGTCCAGCGGTGAGAGAGGTGTGTTAAAATCACCCAGTATTATTGTGTTTTGGTCTATTTGGTTCCTGAAGGTAAGAAGGATCTGATTGATATACATGGATGCACCATTGTTTGGGGCATAAATATTTATGATTGTTATGTCTTGGTGATTTATGCTTCCCTTAAGTAGTATGAAATGTCCTCTTTATCCCTTCTGACTAACTTTGGCTTGAAGTCTGCTTTATCTGAAATGAGGATGAACACCCCTGCTTTTTTACTAAGTACATGTGCATGGTATGTTTTTTCCCAACCTTTCACCTTTAGTTTGTGGGCATGTTTTTGTATGAGATGAGTTTCTTGAAGGCAGCAAATTGTTGGGTCTTTCTTTTTAATCCATTCTGCCAGTCTATGTCTTTTGGTTGATGAGTTTAGGTCATTAACATTCAGGGTTATTATTGAGATATGACTTGTATTCCCAGTCATTTTGACTTAATTTGGCTTTTAACCCAACTAGATTTCTCCTTTAATTGGCTCTTCCTTTAGGGCAATTCCTCCCTTTGTTGACTTACATTGTCGTTCTTCATTTATTCCTCTTGAAATACTTTGCCAAGAATTTTCTGTAGGGTAGGCTTTCTATTTGTGAATTCTTTTAGCTTTTGTTTATCATGGAAGAATTTTATTTCATCTTCAAATCTGAAGGTAAGTTTTGCTGGGTTTAAGATTCTCGGTTGGCATCCATTTTCTTTCAGTGCTTGAATTATGTAGTTCCAGGCACTTCTTGCTTTTAGAGTCTGGGCTGAGAAGTCTGCTGATATTTATATTGGTTTCTCCCTATATGTAATCTGTTGTTTCTCTCCTGCAGCTTTTAAAATTCTTTGTTTTGTATGTTGGATAGTTTCGTTAATATGTGCCTGGGTGTGGATCTGCTGTGATTTTGTGCATTTAGTGTCCTATAAGCCACTTGAGTTTGATTTCCCATTTCATTCATCAGATTTGAGAAATTTTCTGATATTATTTCATTGAATAGATTATTCATTCCTTTGGTGTGTATCTCTGTGCCTTCCTCAATCCCAAGAACTCTTAAATTTGGTCTTTTCATGCTGTCCCATAATTCTTGGAGGTTCTGTTCATGATTCCTTACCATCTTCTCTGGTTGAGTTTGTTTTCAAGATTAAATATTTTGTCTTCATTTTCTGAGGTTATGTCTTCCAATTGATCAAGCCTGGTGGTTAAGCTTTCTATTGAGTTTTCAATTTGGTTTATTGTGTCCTTCATTTCAAGGATTTCTGTTTGGTTTCTTTTCAGAATCTCTATCTCTTTATTGAAATGATATTTTGCTTCCTGCAGTTGCTCTTGTAGCATTGCCTGCATTTGCTCTCTTGACTCCTCATTCGCTTCTTGGATCATTTTAATCATGTAAATTCTGAGCTCTGTTTCTGACAATGTTTCTGCCATGGTGTCATTGAGTTCTTTTGGTATAGTATCTGGGTTTGTTTAGGACATTTTCTTCCCATTTTTTCTTATGTTGCTAGTGTATCTTCCTCTCTGGTAATGCAAATCTTAGGTATCACAGTACCCCCTTAAGGACTTATAGGGTTCCTGTCAATTGCCAATACCCCCCCCTTGAAGTGAGAGATCAATATTAGCAGCATACCATATAAACAATATGTGTCCTTAATCTAAATAGTCCCTATTAAGATATTAACAGTGTTTTCTTAATAAACAGAGATGAGTTCAAATTATTATCTACAGCATAACCAATAAGTTTGCAATAAGAACTGCAATCTAATGTTGGACAGAGAAGATGAGGAGGGGTATAGGACATAACATTAATGAGATAAGAAGTGAGACTATAGATATATTATGTTGTAGGAATAGAGAAGATGGAATTAAAAGAAATAGGTTGTTAGCATGAGAAAAAAGGAGATTCTCCATGGAAATGGATGTATAAGAGGAAGATAGAATAAGAATATTAGTAAAAGAAAAAGGTAGGAATATTGTGGGTATATTAGAAATATTCGTGATAATACAACTAATTCAGAAATGTTCTGCAATAAAATTATACTGTATAGTTCAAACTTCTGAGTTTCCATTGGCCTGATGCCTGAGAGGAGCTTGTTCAAGCAGTGTCCCAAGAAGGGTGCTATCTCACTACCTCCTGGTTGGGAATAATCGATGCTTCTGGGCAGAGGTGACCTGGTGCTGATAGATGGTCAGTCACTGCATGGGCGCTAGCCTCTGGACCAGGGTGTGGACCTGGGCACTAGACGGAAGTGGGGCAGGGGAGGGGTGCGCAAACATGTGCTCAGTGCTAGAGACACTGGGCTTAATGGCCCAGGCAGGCCTAAGCTCCCCACTGGGGACTCAAGTGGCAGCAGGCCTATGCTCCTCTGTTTGGAATTCCAACCACAGACCTGGTGGCTCAGCAGGCCCGGTGCTCTCTGCAGGAGAAGCTGTACCAGATGGCGTGGATGTCCTGTTCTCCATGCTGGGGGCACATGGCAGCCCCATGCCCAGAGCTGGAGCTCCGAGGGGGCAGGTCCAGACCCCACGCTGGGGACTCAGGTGGGGGCAGGCCAGTGCTTTGTTCCTGATGGCATGGATGTCCTGATCTCCTACCTGGGATCTCACTGGTAGCTCTGTGCCCAGAGCCAGAGCTCAGAGGGGAACAGGCCAGTGCTCTCTGCTGGAGACTGCACCCCAATGGCGTGGAAGGCCTGATCTCCCCTCTGTTTGAATCCTGAGTTACAGAGCAACAGGAGCACAAACCCCCTCTACTCCATCTTGGATCCTCCTGGGTGCTGGATTTTTACAAAGGATTTTTCTTGCATCTATTGAGATGATCATGTGATTTTTGTCCTTAATTCTATTCATGTGATGAATTGCATTTATTGATTAGTGTATGGAGAACCAATCCTGCATCCTTGGGATGAAAACAACTTAATCATAGTGGACAATCTTCTTAATGTGTTTTAAAATGCAAATTGCTAATATTTTATTAAGGATTTTTGTATCTGTGTTCTTCAGGGATAGTAGTCTATAGTTTTCTCTCCTTAATAATGATCCTGCTGAAAAAGAAAGCAGAAAATTCAATTCCATTCACAATAGCCTCAAAAAACAAAACAGAACTGGGAATATATCCAACCAAATAGGCAAAGACCTCTGCAATGAAAGTTATAGAACAACAAAGAGAGATACTGAAGACTTTAGAAGATGAAAAAACTTCCCATGTTCTTGGATAGGAAGAAATAATGTTATCAAAATGGCCATATTGCCTAAAGCAATATTTGAATTTAATGCAATCCCCATTAAAATACAAATGACATTCTTCACAGAATGAGAAAAATAAAAGTCCTAAAATTCATATGGAAGAAAAAAAGATCAGAACAACCAAAGCAATTCTTTTTTTTTTTTTTTTAATATCAGGGATTGAATCCAGGGGTGCTTAACTACTGAGCACTAAACCACTTCGTCAGACATTTTAATTTATTTATTTATTTTGAGATAGGGTGTCACTAAGTTGCTTAGGGCCTAGCTAAATCGCTGAGGCTGACTTTGAACTTGTGATCCTCCTGCCTCTGCCTTCTGAGCCACAGGAGTATGGGTATGTGTCACCATGCCCAGCCCAAAGCAATTCTGAGCAATAAGAACAATGCTGGAGGGATTAAAACATTTAATCTCTTTTGGGGTTTTTAACCTCTTCTCCCCTCTCAACCTGTGAAAAGGGGAAAAAAGCATGCCCCAACAAGGTCGGACCAGGAAAGGCAAAGGCCAGCTGACCACCCACACCCAGCCCGCCAGTGGAGGACAATCAGACACATCAGGGAGACCAGTCATAGCAGGAACTCGTTTATTGAGGAAGTCACACATCTCTTATGCAGGGTGAGGGCCAGGAGGGGACCAATCAGCTTAAAAGTTAGCAGGCCATAAATGGTTCACGAAAGTTAGCTCCCATATGAAGGTACAGTGGGCATGAACTGATCACCTTCACAGAACTATTGTGGGCCAATCCCCAGTGGTGGTCCCATTCGCCGTCATTACCTCTGGTAATGCCCCAAGGCCTCAGGTTGTGTCTGCACTCCAGGAAGTGAGGAGCAGCTTAAGAGTTAGGTGTCATTTTCCTAGGCTAAGCCTGCAAGTTAAGCTTTGTTTCTCTCTTAGCTGAGGTGACCTTCATGGCTCCCAACAGATCTCAAATTATATTAACTGGTATAGTAACAAAAATAACATGGTACAGGTTTAAAAATAGATATTCAGACCAATGGAATAGAATACAAGACAGAGAAAAATCCACATAAAGACAGTCATCGGATCCTTGACAAAGGTGCTGAAAATATGCATTGGAGAAAAGATAACATTTTTAACAAATGGTGCTGGGAAAACTGGATATCATATGTAGAAGAATGAAACTAAATCCCTCTTATTCTGCACAAAAATAATCTCAAAATGGATCAAACACCTAAGAATTAAACTAGAAACACTGCAACTTCTAGAAGAAAATGTAGGGTCAACCCCTCAACATGTTGGCACAGTATTAATTTCCTTAAAAATTCCTGGTTCAAGAAACAAACCCAAATATCCATGAAGTGAGATGACAATAAATCTAAAAGGTTCTGCACAATAAACAAGAGTGAGAAAAGAAAGCCTACAGAATAGGAGAAAACCTTTGCCAGCTACTCCTCCAATAGCAGATTAATATTCAATATATAAAAAGAACTCAGAAAACAACACCAAAAAACAAACAAATAATTAATAAATGGGAAAAATAGTTAAACAGATATTTATCAAAAGAAGATGTAAAAGGGCCAACAAGTGTATGAAAATTTGCTCAATATCCTTAGCGATTAGTGAAGTACAAATCAAATCTATACATCTCACTCCAGTTAGAATGACAATCATCAAGAATACAAATAACAATAAATGTTGGTAAGGATGTGAGGGAAGCTGCACTTATACACAGTTGGTAGGATCACAAATTGGTACAACCTCTTTGGAAACCACTATAGAGATTCCTCAAAATGCTATGAATGGACCCACCATATGATTCAGCTATTCCACTCCTCAGTATTTATCCAAAAGAACTGAAATCCTCACTCTATAGTAATACATGCATTTCTACATTCATAGCAGCACAATTCACTATAGCTTACAGAACCAGCCTAGATATACCAAAGCATAGATGGATAAAGAAAATATGGTATATATACACAATTGTTACTCAACCATAAAGGACATGAAATTATGTAATTTGCTGGTTAATAGATAGAAATGGAGAATTATCATGCTATCGTGAAATAAGCCAGATTGAGAGTCAAGTATTATTTATTTTCTCTCATAAGTGCAGGAGAGAGAAAAAATGGGGACAAAAAGGATCTCATGAAAATGGAGGAGAAACCCGTGGATTAGAGAATTGAGATTAGATGGAGGGAGGAAGAGAGAGAATGAGGAGGCATTGAGGAATGAAATTGACAAAGTTGTGCTATGTGCAGGCATGAATATATTACAATGAAACCTACTACTATTATGTATGATTTTAATTTACCAATAAAATATTTTAAAAATTCATCATATTGGACAAATGATTTTAAAATAAAGAATGTTTACATACCACACATATTCTCATATATAGTAAATGTTCACATGTATCAAATAATATATATCAAATACAGGTAGAAAATAAAGATGGAATTTAGCATTTAAAATGTGTAACAATGCAAGTTGTGTTTTCTTGCAGCAAAAGTTTCTGCAACTTGTCTTTGCAAATGAAATCAGCATCACATGAAAGCTTTGAAGAATAATTCCATATAATAATAATTCATTTGACTATAGCACCATATAATAGATAAGAAAATGTTTTTAAATATATAAAAAGCAATATGAATTCTCAATAATTTATGATGGCCATTAGATTATAATACATATCTTACATTGTCACCTCCAATGGGCAAGCTGATAATACAAAATAATTTTAAAAAATGTTAGTGCACACTGTTGAGCTAATTTATGTGAATGTTATTCTGAATCAAGAATTTCAAGAAAATTAAAAGCTTAGATTTGTAAATAAAATATTATCCATTATGAACTGGGAGTATTTATGTAAAAGCAGCATTATGTTTTAATGTAGCCTCAGGTGTACATAATATGGGTGCAGAAATCCCCAACCAATATCAGCAATTATCATTTCAATTGAAATTATAAACTTTATGTCTTTCCTATGTGAAGTTGTGAAAACCTTTCATTTTTTTCTGGAGACAAAATTTGAAATATAAGATCTGCCTCTTTTATCTTAATGGGCAAGTTTCATTTTTCTTATGTACAAAATGAGATTGATATTGATAATACCTGCCCTGCCATCTTCACAGGGGTATTTGAGTATCAAATAATTTCAGATATCTTGTTACTACTTTTTAAGATGAAAGATTTCATATAAATATAATAGATTGAATGACTATTATCAGGAACTTAGGAGATAGGCATTGGTGTGGGTATGGAGAAAAGGGAACTTTGTACTATTTGGGGGGATGCAAATTGGTACAATCATTATGGAAAACAGTACAGAGGTTCCTAAAGAAAAATTTTTTAAAGTATTGCCATGTGATCTGGCAATTCCTATTCTGGGTATGTGACCAACAGAAATAATGTCAATACCTTACAGAGATATGTTTGCTCCCATGTTTATTGTGGCATTGTTCACAATAGACAAAATATAGAAGAAACCAGAGTGTCTTTTAGTGGATGGAATGAAATGTGTGATTTATGTTTATAATTATTTACTCTTGAAAAAGAAGGAAATTCGGTTATTGTTGACAGTATGGATGAATCTGGAGGAAATTATACAAAATGAAGCAAAGCAAAAGGAAGAAAAATGCTGCATGAGCTCAATGATGTGGAATTTTTAAAAATTGAATACATAGAAACAATAAAATATTGATATCAAAGAGTTGATATTTCATTTATGCAGGATGGATGTCTAGATATCTAATGTATACCATGATGACTATAGTTAATAATATTGTATTGTGAATACTGGGTGCTGTAGTGCATGCCTCTAATCCCAGAGACTTGGGATGCTGAGGCAGGTGGATCATACATTCAAGCCCACCCTGGGTAACTTAGCGAGACCCTTTCTTAAAATAAAAAGTAAAAAGGGGCTGAAATGGAGCTTCAGTGGAAGAGCACCCTTGGGTTCAGTTCTAGCACCACAACAAAAAACAAACAAACAAACAAAAAACCCAAAGCAAAACAACAAAAGTACATACATTTAGTTTCGGGTACTGGAAATTTGCTAAAACTGCAGATTTCAAGTGCTCTTACAACATACAAAAAAGTAACTATGTGAGGAGATAGAAATGTTAGTCTTCTTGAATATAGCAGTAATTTCATGATCTGTATGTATATTTAAAATATACACCTTAATTATATAAAATATAATTAATTAATATAATACATTGGTACTATTATGGACATTATTTTAATGCAAAGTCTTTGAATATTAGGAGCATACAAACTTCCATTGTCACATGTAAGGACAGTTTCTTATCTTACTCCACAAATAATATTTTTTCAGAAAAGATTTATTTTTTCTTGGTACATTATAATTATAATTATATATAATAGTGAGATTCATTATGCCATATTTGTACATTCATGTAACATAATTTGATTAATCGTATTCCACAGTACCCTCTTTCACTCTGCTTGCCCTTCTCCCTGATCCCCTTGCTCTATTTTACTGGAGTGATGACTCTATGTTTTCTTCTAGCAGTTGCAGTTTCTGCTAAATATGACAATTTTTGAAGAGGCACTAACAGTATTTTGCCTGCTGTTGTAGCTAATTTTTATTAAAATGGTTTGAAAATTTGCCCTCATTATAGTCTACATCCTTTTATGGATGAATAACATAATGAGACTATATTATTTCTGCTGCTTTTAATTCTTGTGACTCATTATATTATCCTACATATCTATTCATAATTGTGTTCACATACTCCTTAGATTTATAATTAAAGACCTTTATAGATAATTTTCTTAATGATCAAAACTATCAATCTATTAAGTTTTCTGTCCCGGGAAAACGTCTTCCTCTAGTTTTGTTTTGTTTTTCACTTATTACACACTCATTGTTCTGTAGGTTTGCTACACAGTGACCATATCAGGACTTCTTTTAATTCCTTTCTTTACATGGACTCCCTATTTCCTACCTCGCATCTTCTGTCTGGTTTAAATCTTTCATTTTGAAAGAGAAGCTTCCAGAGAAAGATGCATAGAAGGTAAAATTTTGGAAGAAAGATAGAAGAGATTCAAGATGGCAGACTAGAGGAAGGCTGCATTCCTTGTTGTTCCATAACTCGGGATTCAAGCAGAGGAAAACCTGTTTCTCTGTGAGGCAGTCTTTGCTCCTAATCAATCCCCTGCTGCTTACCCCATTTGTCTACCTCAATCACCTATAGTCTGCCAGCATATCAACTACATTTTGAGAGCAGATTACTCACTGACTGCCACCTGTCATCTGCCATTTGCCTGTTTGCCTGCCTCTGGTCCATCACCTGCCTTTCACCTACCCATCACCAACTGACCCAGGTCCACCTGCTGATCTTCCCCAGTAGCCTGAAGATTGCCCACAGACCATCAGTAGATCACCAGCTGCCTGCTGTTGCTTGCAAGTCCACTGTCACAGTACCCACAGGTTTGGTTGCACATGGTTGCCGCCATTTTGGGAAAACAACCAGAAACTGCAGGACCCCTGGCCTGATTGACAGAGCCCTGCCACCAGAACCTCCAGCCCGACTGCATACTGCCTCCAGGACCCCTCACATGACTGATGGTTCCCTGCCTCCAAGGACCACGGTCTGACTGAAAGCACACCAGACAGACTCAGCTCCTACATCTACATCTCCTACGCTGCATCTCTGCATTTTCCAACATGTTTGGAAGCCAGTACAGCCATCTTGGATTATCCTGGAAGTGAAAACTGTCATTAGTGTGGGACAAATCCCATCCTGAGATGTCTGCTGGAGACTGGAAGCTCATTGCTAGGTACCTCTCATGCCTCAGGCTACTAAAGACCGGGAGGTTTGAATAACATATGACTATCATATTGTAGACTTTTTCTCCTTTTTGAAAATTTTGAAGTTTTTCTTTATTTTTCTTGCTCTCTATTTGCCTTTTGTTTACCTACTTCCTTAGAGACTCTTTCTCCCTTTTCTCATGTTAACAACCAAATTATTTTGATTACAGTTTCACTCTTCCTATGATCTAGAACACCTTTATACTCTGTTACTCTGTAGATAATAATTGAACTCATTGTCCCTGTTTATTATGACAATATTGCTAACATCTTCATAGGAACTATTTGGTTTAGGGCTGCATATTGTATGTACTGGGTACTGCCAATATTGATCTCCCCCTTAAAGAAGAGGTTTTGGAAACCTGCAGGGTCACTATGAGCCTATAGGGGAGAACTGAAAAATCCCAAATCTGTACTGATAGAGGGGAAGATACATGAACAACAAGAAAAAGCAAGGGAAGAAAGTGTCCCAAACAAACCAAGATACTATATTAATAGAATCCAATGACAGCATGGTGGAAGAAATGTCATAAAAACAGTCAAGAATATACATAATTAAAATGATTCATAGAGGAAAGGATAAGAGAGCAAAAGCAGGCAATGAATGATCACTCCAATAAACAGTTGAAAGAGCAACTACAGGAAGCAGAAGATCACCTCAACAAAGAGACAGAGATTCTGAAATAAAACCAAACAGAAATCCTTGAAATGAAGGAAACAACAAAAGGTAAAAATGAAAAACTCAATGGAAAGCATCACCAACAGACTAGATCACCTGGAAAACAAAACCTCAGACAATGAAGTCAAAATATTTAATCTTGAAAATAAAGTTGTCCAAACACAGAAGATGGCAAGAAATCATAAACAGAACCTCCAAAAACTATGGGATATCATGAAAAGTCAAAATTTAAGAATTATCAGGATTGAGGAAGGCACAGAGATACAAACCAAAGGAATGAACAATCTATTCAATGAAATAATATCAGAAAATTTCCCAAACCTGAAGAATGAAATCTAAATTCAACTACAAGAGGCATACAGAACACCAAACACACAAAATGGTGGCAGATCCACACCAAGACACATTATAATGAAAATGTCAAATATACGAAATAAAGATAGGATTTTAAAGACTGTGAGAGAAAAGCATCAGATTACATATAGGGGAAAATCAATACAGGTATCAGCAGATTTATCAGCTCAGACCCTAAAAGCTAGAAAGGCCTGGAACAATACATTTCAAGCTCTGAAAGAATATGGTTGCCAGCCAAGAATCTTATATCCAGCAAAACTAATCTTCAGATTTGAAAATGAAATAAAATCCTTCCATGACAAACAAAAATTAAAAGAATTTACACATACAAAGCCTGCACTACAGAACATTCTCATCAAAATGTTCCATGAGGAAGAAACAAAAAAACAGCAATGTAAGTAAGAAAAGAGAGGGACCACCGTAAAGGAAAAGCCAATCAAAGGAGAAACCAAGTCAAGTTAAAAACCAAAACTAAGCCAAAATGACTTGGAATACAAATCATATCTCAATAATAACCCTGAATGTTAATGGACTGAACTCATCAAAAGACATAGACTGGCAGATTGGATTAAAAAGAAAGGCACAACAAAATGCTTCCTTCAAGAGACTCATCTCATAGAAGAGGACATCTACAGACTAAAGGTGAAAGGATGGGAAAAAAATTACCGTGCATACAGACTCAGTAAAAAAGTGGGGGTTTCCATCCTTATATCAGATAAAGTGGACATTAAGCCAAAGTTAGTCAGAAGGGATAAAGAAAGTCTCTTCATGCTGCTTAAGGGAACCATAAATCAGGAAGACATAACGATCAAAATATTTATGCCCCAAACAACAGTTCATCCATTTAGTCAAACTAATCCTTCTCAATTCCAGGAATCAAATAGACTATAACAGAATAATTCTGGGTGACTTTAACACACCACTGTCACCACTGGATAAATCTTCCAAACAAACACTGAACAAAGAAACCATAGAACTCAATAACACAATCCATAACTTAGACTTAATAGACATATATAGAATATTCCACCCATCAACCAGCAAATACACTTTCTTCTCAACAGCACATGGATCATTCTCTAAAATAGACCATATGTTATGCCACAAAGCAGCCCTTAGTAAATGCAAAAAAAATAGAGAAACTACCTTGTATTCTATTGGATTATAATGGAATGAAATTAGAAATCAATGACAAAATAAAAAACAGAAACTACCCCAACACTTGGTGACTAAATAATATGCTATTGAACGAAGCATGGATAACAGAAAACATCAGGGAGGAGATAAAAAAAATCATAGAGGTAAATGAGAATGATGATACAACATATCAAAATCTCTGGGACACTATGAAATCAGTAAAGCTCCATTCATTGCATGGAGCACATTCAAAAAAAGAATAAAAAGTCAAAAACTAAATGACCTAACATTACATCTCAATGCCCTAGGAAAAGAAGAACAGAACACCAAAAGTAGTAGAAGACAGGAAGTAATTAAAATCAGAGCTGAAATCAATGAAACTTAAACAAAAGAAACAATTCAAAAAATTGACAAAACAAAAGTTGATTATTTAAAAAAGTAAACAAAATAGATAAACAATTAGTCACAATAACAAAGAGGAGAGAGAAAACTCAAATTACTAAAACTCATGATGAAAAAGGAAATATCATGACAGATACCATTGAAATACAAAACATAATTAGAAGCTACTTTGAAAACCGATACTCCAATAAAACAGAAAATCCCAAAGACATTGACAAATTCGTAGAGACATATGATCCTCCCAAACTCAACCAGGAGGACATACACAATTTAAACAGATCAATTTCAAGCAATGAAATAGAAGTCACCAAAAGCCTACCAACCACAAAAAGTCTGGGACCAGATGGATTCTCAGTTGAGTTGTACAAGACCTTCAAAGAAGAACTTATGATAATACTCCTGAAAGTATTTCATGAAATAGAAAAGGAGAGAACCCTTCCAAATTCATTCTATGAAACTAGTATCACTTTGATACCAAAACCAGACAAAGACACGTCAAAGAAAGAAAACTTTAGACCAATATCTCTGATGAATACAGATGTAAAAATCCTTAACAAAATTCTGGCAAATCACTTACAAAAACATATTAAGAAGATAGTGCACCACGATCAAGTGGGGTTTATCCCAGGGATGCAAGGTTGGTTCAACATCCAGAAATTAATAAATGTAATTCATCACATCAATAGACTTAAGGCTAAGAATCATATGATTATTTCAATAGATGCAGAGAAAGCATTTGACAAAATACAACACCCCTTCATGCTCAAAACACTAGAAAAAATAGGGATGGTAGGAACATACCTCAACATTGTAAATGCTCTTTATGCTAAGCCCACTGCCAACATCACTCTTAATGAAGAAAAACTGAAAGCATTCCCTTTAAAAACTGGAACAAGACAGGGATGCCCGCTGTCACCACTTCTATTCAACATTGTGCTTGAAATACTAGCCAGAACAATAGACAGACCACAGAAATTAAAGGAATATTGTTGCTCCCTGCCGAGCCACAAGGCCCTGTGTATCCCCTCTGGACCTGCCAGAGGAGAATACAGGGTCGAGCAGGATGATGAGTGTCGGCGGCCAAGGAACCACACCAGAGCTGGGAGGTCTGTCAAAGCAGGAACTTGTTTATTAAGGGAAGTTACACGACTTTTATGTAGGGTGAGGATGCAGCGAGATCCAATCAGATTGAGGGTCTGCAAGGCATGGGGTGTGCACGCAGACAAGAGTCTCGCGGAACTACTACTAGCCAATCCTAGGCAGTGAGTCAGGCAGCGTCACGTAAGGGAAGGAGGTTGCCACGAGGGCCCTGTCACCATTGCTGTCGCCATTATAGGGTGTGTCCCCCATAGAATATGAATAGGAAAAGAAGAATTCAAGCTTTCACTATTTATTGATGATATCATTCTATATTTAGAGGATCCAAAATACTCCACTAGGAAATTTCTAGACCTAATGAATGAAACAACAAAATAGCAGGACATAAAATAAACACAGATAAATTAATGCATTTATATACATAAGCAATGAATCATCTGAAGGAGAAATGAAGAAAACATCTCCGTTCACAATAGCCTCAAAAAAATAAAAATAAAATACTTGGGAATCAATCTAACAAAAGAGGTGAAAGATCTCTACAATGAAAACTACAGAACATTAAAGAAAGAAATTGAGGAAGATCTTAGAAGATGGAAAAATCTCCCGTGTTCTTGGATAGGTAGAATTAATATATTCTAAATGGCCATACTTCCAAAGGCACTATTCAGATTTAATGCAATTCCAATTAAAATCCCAATGACATTGCTCATAGAAATACAGAAAGCAATCATTAAATTCATCTGGAAGAACAAAAGACCCAGAATTGCCAAAGCAATCCTGGGCAGGAAGAGTAATGCAGGAGTTAGCACAATACCAGACATTAAACTCTACTATAGAGCAATAGTAACAAAAATGACATGATACTGACACCAAAATAGAGCAATGGTACAGAATAGAAGACACAGAGTCAATCCCACATGATTAAAGTTATCTCATACTAGATAAAGCTGCTAAAAATATGCAATGGATAAAAGATAGCCTCTTTAACAAATGATGCTGGCAAAACTGGAAATCTATATGCAGTAAAATTAAATTAAACCCATATCTCTCACCATGTACAAAATTCAAATCAAAATGGATCAAAGATAAAGGAATTGAACCTGAGAACCTTTACAAAATAGAAGAAAATTAGGCCTGAATTTTCATCATGTTGGCTTAAGACCAGACTTCTTAACATGACCCCCAGATTGCAAGAAATAAAAGCAAGAAAGAGTAAATGGGATGGATTCAAACTAAAAAGCTTTTTCTCTGCATGGGGAGCAATCAATAATGTGAAAAGAGAGCCTACAGAGGGGGAAAAAATCTTTTCCACACACACTTCAGACAGAGCCCTGAACTCCAAAATTTATGAAGAACTTAAAAAAAACTTTACATCAAAAATAGAAACAACCCAATTAATAAATGGGCTAAGGAACTGGGTAGACACTTCACAGAAGAAGATATATAAGTGATTAAAAAATAAATGAAAAAGTGCTCATCACCTCTAGTAATTAGAGAAATGCAAATTAAAACCACCCTAAGATTTCGTCTAACTCAAATTAGAATGGTGATTATCAGGAACAGAAGCAATAATAAGTGTTTGCATGGATGCAGGGAAAAAGGCACACTTACACACTGCTGGTGGGACTGCAAATTGGTGCAGTCACTCTAGAAAACAGTATGGAGATTCCTCAAAAACTTGGAATGGACCCACTATGTGACCCAGCTATCCCACTCCTTGGTTTATATCCAAAGGACTTAAAATAAGCATGCTACAGTGATGCAGCCCCATCAGTGTTCATAGCTGCTCAATTTACAAGAGCTAGATTGTGGAACCAACCTAGATGCCCTTCAATTGATAAATGGATAAAATAGAAACTATGGTATATATACACAATGGAATATTACTCAGCCATAAAGAAGAATAAAATTATGGCATTGCTGGCAAATGGATGGAGTTGGAGAATAGCCTGCTAAGTGAAATAAGCCAAGCTCAAAAAACAAAGGCTGAATGATTTCTCTGATAAGTGGATGATGATACATAAAGGTGGGGAGGGGTAGCAGGTGGAGACAAGAGAAGAAAGGAGGAACTTTGGATGGTTTGAGGAAAATGGGATGAGAGGGTGTGGGGGAAGGAAAGATAGTAGACTGAGACGGACAGTATTACCCTATGTATATGTAAGATTGCATGAAATCTGTGAATCTACATTGTCTACAACCATAGAAATGAGAAGTTATACCCCATTTGTGTACAAAAAATGTGGAAAATACTGTCATGTATAGCTACATATAAAAGATAGAAATAAAAATGTAAAAAAAGAAAGAATGATTAAAAAAAGAAGGTAAAATTTTGGTGACCTATCCTTATATTTAATTCTTAATTTGTTTTCATATAGAATTCCATAAAGAAAATAATTTCCCCTCAGAATTTTGAGGGTATTGTATTATTTTCTATATTGTAGTGCTGCTTTTGAAATGTGAAAATGCATTCTACTCCTTTACTTTTTATGTATATGATTTTGTCTAATAATTTTTATGTCTATCCATTGCCTTTAACGCTAGGAATTTTCAATTGTGTGTGCTACTTAGCTTTCTATCACTGTGACAAAATACCTGAGAAAAACAACATTTTAAAAAGGAAAAGTTTAGGGCTGGGGTTGTGGCTCAGTGGTAAAGCACTTGCCTAACACATGTAAGGTGCTGGGTTCCATCCTCAGTACCACACAAAAATGAATAAATACTAAAGATATTTTTTAAAAGGAAAGATTTATTTTGGCTCATAACTTCACAAGTTTTAGTCCATCTTGCTTGTAGGCATGTGGCAAGGCAGAACATCATCATGGAGCGCACTTTGTAGTGTGAAACTTATCACTTCCTGGCAGCTAGGAAGCAGAAAGTTTTAAGATAAAAACCCCTCCCCCAAAACAAATTGAGCTATTAACCCATAAACAGATTAAACCATTCATGAGGTTACATCCCTCAGGGTTAAATTGCCTCTCCAAGGCCCACCTCTGAACACTGCTACATTCGAGACCAAGCCTTCAACACACACTCTTTTGGGGGGCATTTAAGATCCACATTGTCACGATGTACAGTGGTTAAGATCCTTTTTAAAAATTTGTGTGTTAGGATTGGACATTTTCTTCTTTCTTTCTTTCTTTTTCCCCTTTCTTTTCCTTCCCTCATTCCTTTCTTCTTTTCTGAAAATATAGAATTATATCTGTTCTCTTTTGTCTTGTATGAAAGTACCATTAGTCAAATGTAAGACTTCATGGTTGAACACTGTTCAATTTCTCCAAGTAATAAATCTACAAATACTGCATGGCTGTAGAAAGATTATCACTTTGCTCTTGGAAGTAGAGGTAAAGAGCAAGACATAGAGGCTCTAACAACTGCATGAAAGGTGTTTAATTCCCCCTGGTTCAGTTATTTCCCTCTCCATTCTCCTCTATGTTTCCTCTCCCTACCTTTGGTAATACCTAGTATCTTTAAATTCTGAGACTTTCAAAGTTCTGTAGAGGTCATTGATCCACTTTGTTTTATCATTTCTTCCTGAAAACATTTTAAATTGTATCTTTCTTTATTCTGCAAAAATATCTTTTCATTCACTTTCTGCTTTCAAAAATATACATTGCAATCTTATGTACTTCTCTTCCTATTCTCTTGTGATTGTCATTTGTACCTTATATATATTTAATAGCCTTACTGTAGAGTTTCAAATGCCAGAGGACAAGTAAACATGGAGTTACTCCACCAAGCTCAGACACAATTACAATAAACCAGGCCCCACACACAGACACACAAATGCACCCTTCTCTACGCAAAAGAAATTTTTCTGCCAGAGGTGAAATCATTCAGCTCTAACTAGTTATGACCATTTTACTAAAGCAATTCTGTCAAAAATGTGGGGTGCACTTACAAAATTTTGTGAATTTAAGAGTCTCAACACATACTTTTCAACAACTCTCCTGTCTGCACTGCTGGGTCAGAATTTCTATCATTCTCCTTGTCACTGAGCATTAAGGACGGTCTAACCAACAGAAGAAAGTCTGGTCCATGTGATTTCTTAAATTCATCCCAGACCTATAACTCTGCTAATTGGCCAAGTAATAAATGGCTAATAATGTCTTGAATTTTTTCCTCTTCATTTCATTTATGGCTCCTATTGGCTACCCTTCCCTATGCATCATGTTTAAAATTCCTGTATTATATAATATAAGATATTTTAAAAGTTATAGAATATTACATTTTCTTGAGATTGAAGCCACTTTTCCACCAAAGAAACAATGTCTCCAAAATGTAATAAAATGCATATTGTATTCTACAATTTTAGTTTCAAATTGAGTCTTTAAGGTGAGATATGAAAAGAAATGACAAAAAAGTACTACTTCATTTAATTTCCCTTGCTGCAGTTGTATTCATTCAAGGGCAGAAAGAGAAAAGAAAGACAGAAAGATAGAAGAAATAAGGAAAGAAAGAAAGAAAGAAAGAAAGAAAGAAAGAAAGAAAGAAAGAAAGAAAGAAAGAAAGGAAAGAAAGAGAGAGAGGGAGAGAGAGTACTTTAACTCTCCCTAAATGTAAATTACTGATGCAATTGCGGATACTTATGCCAACATAAAGCTGGATTTAACAGGACCCTCTGGAGTTTTAAATTCTCTGAACAGTGAATCTAATGGCTAGTATGCACTTTCTTTCAGGGAGGTTGTCAGTATTAAAATGAGAAATACACAGATAGGGAAATAGTCACCTTAGTGAACTATTTGCATAATAAAAATTAATGGTGAGTTTCTTGTTTATGTCCAGCTAATTGATTACCAATAAAAATATTGGGTCAGTAATTCATTACCGACACTTACTAAAATTACTCTTAGAG
Source organism: Glaucomys volans (assembly GCA_020662805.1). Classification (NCBI taxonomy): domain Eukaryota; kingdom Metazoa; phylum Chordata; class Mammalia; order Rodentia; family Sciuridae; genus Glaucomys; species Glaucomys volans. Next base: position 353,404 of record JAJEJO010000426.1, read on the forward strand.
TTTAAAGTGTTTGTAATGTGATAAACATTGACAAGGCTTTCTGGTACCCAGTAATAATTATTTAAAAGTTTAGAGCAACTCTTCAGTTCTCTTATTTCACTAGTTGTCTTCTGAAATATATAAACTTTTCTTGATCATGTGGCTGAGCCACAATAATCCTCAAATAATTTTCTTAAGAAATTTTATTCCATGTCACTTTTATCTGAATCATAATTCAATCAAAAACTGACTTAATCCAATGAATAGTATAATTAATATTTCAGAGATAATTGAAAGAGCCTCTGCTTTTCCAATATAAAGAAAAGAAACTGTCACTTTACAAAGATAATTCAAGAGAAAAATGGGGTGAAAATGGAAAGAATTCTCCATATAATGTTGTATATTAATACACAAGCTTCCCAAAATTTTGAGATCTTAAATATTCATATTGTAGGTCAGGCTAGAGCATCAGACCATTACTATAAGCAAAGACTAAAACATCCTAGAACTACCTGAAAATCGACCACATCAATCCTCTCATTTATAATCATACTAATTATAGATACAAAAATAAATATATTTAAGCCCTAAAATGTTCTGTGAAAGTTACATTAAACTAGAGAGTGTTCTTCTTATGATCCGCAGGTAGGTGACCATATATTACTGTTCTTTGTATTAGCCCCACTGGCTTACTTTTATTTGAAAAACAAAGGAAGAGTAAGAAGCCAAGTACACTGACTCACATCTCCAATCCCAGCGACTCTGGAGGCTGAGAGAGAAGGCTCTTAAATTCAAGGTCAGCCTTATCAATTTAGCAAGACCCTGTCTCAAAATAACAAATAAATACTAAGGATGTAGCTCAGTGGTAAAGCATCCCTGGGTTTAACCCCCAAAAAACCATCCTCCCCAAAAAAAGGAAAAAAGAAAAAGCACATATATGTTTATATATTGACAAAGAGAAAAATTATTTTTCTAATTTTATTGATGACAAATAATCAGATTTCTAAAAAACAAAATTTGCTTATTTTTGTACTTTTCACTGACTTTTGGAGATTTCTTTAATGGTGCTCACCCTAATGATGAACTGTGGAATATTGCCTGAGTGAATTATATTAGAAAGGTGCTACTATCCCTGTACCAAAGGTGTTTATTTGTACCAAAACAGAAAGCCAACTGTACTTAATAGAACATGGATACCCAAAGCATTAAATTCTTTAATGCTTTTAAGATTGTCTGCTTTCCTTACCACATCTGGGCTGTATGAACCAGACTACTGCTTTCTAAAAATAAAAAGTAAAAAAAATAGTAAAAACTTAACCATTTTGCTCATATGTAGTCTTTGGACATAGGCACAAATTAAAATAATGGAAGAGATTAGTTATAGAAAATATTGTTTTTATGTATGAAAAGGCTAATCAAAATTTCTGCATTAAGCTTCTTTTCAACCCCAGTTCACTATGCAAAAACTAACCTTAAACTTCTAAATATATTACTTGACATTTTATAGCCATCAGAGCTGAATATCAATTTTTTAAATGTTAGTGGAAATTGGATAAGAAACCACATCTCAAAGGAGAATCACCAGAGTATGGAAGAAGGCTATTAATTTACTTCCCATTACCACCTGGAATCTGCTTTCACTGTTCGCACCTATCTATCATCTTCTCTGCTTAGATTATACCCATAAAAATAATTTCCTGAGTAAGGGACTGAAAAATATCATCTTATGATTTATATATGATCCCTAATCTATGATTCAGACTTTAAATTAACTATGTTAAATAGTTCTTAATTTCAATGTAACGATATAGTTACTAATGCAGATCATGTTAAATAATTTTTAAAGGTTGATGATCATTTGCATAGATTTCACAAGCATTTCAGTGTTTATCTTTGGTCTTTGATGTGCAAGAAAATAATGAAAAAATCAGACTCTTGAGGGCACAAATAACCTCATTTTACTACTAATTGCTCTGCTGCACTTTTAGACTGGATCCCATTTTATCTGCCTTGATGTTCTGTATTTATTTATTTATTTATTTATTTATTTATTTATTTAATTTTTAGTACTGGGGGTTAAATCCTGGGACATTGTACCACTGAGCTACACCACCAATACATTTTTTGGGCTTTTCTGGTTCAAAACAGGGTCTTAGTAAGTTTCTCAGACTGACTTTGAACTTGTGAGCCTTCTGCCTAGACCTAGAGATTACAGGTATGCACCACCATACTGGCTGATGTTCTTCCTTTCACCCCAAAATAAATTGTTTTCCTTTAAAAATTAATCTGGAGACACCAAGTCCAGTCTAGCACAGTTGTGGGAGACTTCCACCCTGGGGGAGGCCGTCCCAGAGACCCAGACCCAGCCCTACCCCACCCAAGGTCTAGCAGCCAAGCTGCATAGACCATCTATCAACATATGGGGGCTCCTCTGCCTACTAGAAGGGATTATACCCCACTTGGAGGCCAAGATACCTAGAGGGGCAGCATTCTTCTTGGGATACAGCATTATCAAATTCCTTCCAGACATCAGGCTATTGAAGACTAGGAGGTTTGAACAGTACAGTATAGTTTTATTGTAAACTTTCTTTATTAGTAGTAATATTACTCTTATTCCTATTACACCTACTATTACTCCTACTTTTCTTTTATTAATATTTTTCTCACCCTCTTTATTTTCCTCTTATCTACCTGTCTCCTTGGAGACTCTTTCTCCCTTTTATCATGCTAACAACCAATTTCTTTTAATTCTGCTTTCCCTAACCCTATGACATAGTACCTCTATAGATGCACTTCTTATCTCATTAACTTTATATCCTACAACCCTCCTTATTTTCTTTATCCACCATAAGAAATTGTGGTCCTTATTGCAAACTGTAGATAATAATCAAGCTCATAATCTCTGCTTATTAACACAATATGATTAATATCTTAAAAGGGACTATTTGATTCAAGAATGTATATTGTTTGTATGGTGTGTTGCTAATATCAATCTCTCACTTCAAGGTGGGGTATTAGAAACTTGCAGGGACCCTATAAGTTTATAGGGGGGAAACAGCAATACCTCTGATCCCCACTGCTAGAGGGAAAGATACATGAACAACATGAGAAAACAAGGGAAAAAATGTCCCAAACAAACCCAGATGCTGCATCAATAGAATCCAAGGACAGCATGGAATAAGAAATGTCAGAAATGGAGTTTAGAATGTGCATAATTAAAATGATCAGAGAAACAAATGATGAAATAAGAGAGCAGAGAAGATGGTAAGAAATCATGAATAGAACCTACCAGAATTATGGGATATCATGAAAAGACCAATTTAAAAATTATCTGGATTGAGGAAGGCCCAGAGATACAAACCAAAGGAATGAACAAACCATTCAATAAAATAGTATCAGAACATTTCCCATATCTGAGTAATGAAATGAAAATCAAATACAAGATGCTTACAGGACACCAAATGTACAAAATTACAACAGATCCACAAGAAGTCACATTATAATGAAAGTATCTAACATATAAAATAAAGATAGGATTTTAAAGGCCACAAGAGAAAAGTGTCAGATTGCACACAAGGGGAAACCACTATAGATAACAGCAGATTTTTCAATCCAGACCCTAAAAGCTAGAAGGGCCTGGAACAACATATTTCAAGCTCTGAAAGAAAATGTATGCCAATCAAGAATCTTATATCCAGAAAACTAAGCTTCAGATTTGAGAAGGAAATAAAATTCTTCCATAATAAATAAAGGTTAAAAGAATTTACAAGTAGAAAACCTGCACTACTGAACATTCTTATCAAAATATTCCATGAGGAAGAAATGAAAAACAACAATGTTAGTCAGCATAGGGAGGAACTACCCTAAAGGAATAGCCAAATAAAGGAGAAACCAATTCAAGTTGAAAACCAAAAATAAACCAAACTGCCCGGGAATGAAAATCATATCAACAATGTGAAGAGAGAACCTACAGAGTGGGAGAAAATCTTTGGCACACCCACCTCAGATACAGCACTAATCTCCAGAATTTATAAAGAGTTCAAAAAACTTTACACGGAGAATACAAATAATCCAATCAATAAATGGGTAAGGAAATGAACAGACACTTCACAAAAGAGGATCTACAAGCAATCAACAGATACATGAAAAAATGTTCAACATCTCTAGTAATAAGAGAAATGCAAATCAAAACTATCCTAAGATTTCATCTCACCCCAATTAGAATGTCGATTATCAAGAATACAAGCAATAATAGGTGTTGGTGAGGATGTGGGGAAGAAGGTACAATCATACGTTGCTAGTGGGGTTGCAAATTAGTGCAGCCACTCTGGAAAGCGGTGTGGAGATTCCTTATAAACTTGGAATGGACCCACCACTTGACCCAGCTATCCCACTCCTTGGCCTATACCCAAAGGACTTAAAATCAGATTACTACAGTGATGCAGCCACATCAATGTTTGTAGCTGTTCAACTCTAAATAGCTAGATTGTGGAACCAACCTAGATGCTCCTCAATAGATGGATGGATAAAGTATCTGTGGTATATATATACACAATGGAATGTTACTCAGTCATAGAGAAGAATAAAATTATGGCATTTGCAAGTAAATGTAGGCAGTTGGAGAATATCATGCTAAGTGAGATAAGCCAATCCCAGAAAACCAAAGGCCGAATGATATCTTTAATAAGTGGATGATGATACATAATGCAGGGTGGAAGGGAGGTAAGAATGGAGGAAGGATGGATTGCATAGGGGAAAAAGAGTGGTGGGGAGGGAGTGGGTAGAAAGAAAAATAACAGAATGAGACAAACATCATTACCCTATGTACATGTATAATTACTCAAAAGGTGTGGCTCTACTTCAAGTATAACCAGAGAAACAACAGTTGTACCCCATTTGTGTACAAAGTATCAAAATAAATTTAAGAAAATTAATCTGTATTTGGTGAAGAGTAAACAAAAATATGAACTTTCCACTGTATCTCATCTTTTGTAATCCCACCACAAGCATTTTTTCTATATTACAAGATATTTTATCTCTGAGTTCACATGTATATGCATATTCTGAAACAATGTTGTAAACCTAGTTGTCAGATCTGTTTCTCTTACTTAGAAATGCATTTGTGAACAGATTTCCAAGTCATTAAACAAAAACATGCTATCATTGCTAATCCTTCCAGAGTATTCACCTGCTTGGATGCACTATTACTTACTTAGCTATATCTCTTTTATTGGCCATTGTGACTATTTTAAAAATCTTTGTTTAATTTAGACACTTTATAGGACTGAGGGTATTGCTCAGTGATAGAGAACCTATCTAGCCGGGGTCCTGGTTTCAGTGCCAAGCACTACAAAAAAAGGATTTATTATCACGAATAAACTTGTAGAAACAGTATTTCTTAGCCAAAGTATATCATGTTCAAGGCAACATATGATATTGTCCATTATTTCATTAGCAGCAAAACACTAGATAATAAGTTTTAATTGGATGGGTTAAGATAACATTATTTATATGTAAGATTATTTGATTTTGAGTAAGGTTTAATAGTTTTCACATAATTAACTATGTATTATCTTGTTAATTGACCATTGATATCCTTTGAATTTTCTGTCATACTTTCAATCCCAGAAATACAAAGAACAAAATTTTTGTGGTGATCTGTCATGTTTCCTAAATGTGTTCAAAGCTTTCTCATTTGCATAATCTGAAGAATAAAGAAATTTGGGAGAGACAGACATTAGGCTCAGCCCAGCACAGTCAGGTGAGAGTTCCCCACCTGGAACATCGGCCCAGAGTGCTCCCGGGGGTCCTCTGAGGGGGCAGCAGGCACAGTGTAGAAGCAGGAGCCTTCAGTGAGGGGGAAGCGAGCACAGAGAGCACACTTGAGGCTCCCACGCTGGGAGGCTAGGTCCAGAGGCCAAGTCTTACTCCAGCCTGGCCCCAGCCCTGAGTCTACTGCTACTGAAGACTAGGAGGTGAGATATTGGAAACCTGCAGGCACGCCACTTGTTTTAAGGGGAAGCTGCTATACCTCAAATTCTCATGAATAGAAGGGAAGATACATGAACAACATGAGAAGACAGGAGAAGAAAGTATCTCAAACAAAACTAGACATTGCATCAACAGAATACAGTGATAACATGGCAGAAGAAATGTCAGAAAGGGAGTTCAGAATGTAAATAATTAAAAAGATCAGAGAAGCAACCAATGATATGACAGAGACAATGCAGGAAATGAATGATCGCACCACTCAACAGTTAAAAGAACAGATTCAGAAAGCAGAAGATCATTTCAATAAAGAGATAGAGATGTTGAAAAAAACAGAAATCCTTGAAATGAAGGAAACATTAAATCAAACTAAAAACTCAATAGACAGCACAATAAGCAGGATAGATCACCTGGAGGATAGAACATCAGACACTGAAGACAAAATATTTAATCTTGAAAACAAAGTTGATGAAACAGAGAAGATGGTAAGAATTCATGAACTTAGGCTACAAGAAGAATGAGATATCATGAAAAGACCCAATTTAAGAATTATTGGGATTGAGGAAGGTGCAGAGATACAAACCAAAGGAATGAATAATCTATTCAATAAATAATGTCAGAAAATTTCCCACATCTGAAGAATAAAATGGAAAATCAAATACAAGAGGCTTACAGGACACCAAATCCACAAAACTACAACAGACAAGGCACATTATAATGAAAGTACCTAATATACAAAATAAAGATAGAATTTTAAAGGCTGCGAGAAAAAAAAATCAGATTACATTCAGGGGGAAACCAATACACTTATCAGAAGATTTCCCAACACAGACCCTAAAAGCACAAGGGTCTGGAATAATGTATTCCAAGCACTGAAGAAAAATGGATGCCAACCAAGAATCCTATACCCAGCAAAAGTCCCTTCAGCTTTGAAGATGAAATAAAATCCTTCCATGATAAACTAAAGCTAAAAGAGTTTACAAATAGAAAGCCAGCATACAGAACATTCTCAGCAAAATATTCCATGAGGAAGAAATGAACAACAAAGTAAACCAGCATAGAGAGGAACTACCCTAAAGGAATAGCCAAATAAAGGAGAAACCAAGTCACGTTAAAAACCAAAAATAAGCCATAATAATTGGGAATACAAATCATATCTCAATAATAACCCTGAATATTAATGGCCTAAACTCATCACTCAAAAGACATAGACTGCCAGATTGGATTAAAAAGAAAGACCCAACAATATGCTGTCTCCAAGAGATGCATCTCATAGAAAAAGATACCCACAGACTAAAGGTGAAAGGATGTGGAAAAACATACCATGCACATGGACTCAGTAAAAACGCAGGGGTTTCTATCCTCATATCAGATTAAGTGGACTTCAACCAAAAATTCATTAGACAGGATAAAGAAGGACATTTCATTCTCATTAAGGGAAACGTAAATAAGCAAGACATAACAATCATAAATATTTATGCCCCAATCAACTGCACATCCATGTATGTTAAACAAATTCTTCTCAACTCCAGGAACCCAATAGACCACAACACAATAATACTGGGTGACTTTAACACACACCTCTCACCATTGGACAGATCTTCCAAGCAAAAACTGAACAAAGAAACCATAGAAATCAATAACACAATCCCTAAATTAGATTTAACAGACATATATAGAATATTCCATCCATCAAGAAGTGAATACACTTCCTTCTCAGCAGCACATGGATCCTTTTCTAAAATATACCATATGTTATGCCACAAAGTTACTCTTAGCAAATACAAAAAGATAGAGATACTACCTTGTATTCTATCAGACCACAATGGAATGAAATTAGAAATCAATGATAAAATAAAAAACAGAAACTACTCCAACAACTGGAGATTAAACATGCTGTTGAATGAAGCATGGATAACAGAAGACATTAGGGGGGGAAATAAAAAAATTCTTAAAAATCAATGAGAAAAATGATACAACATATCACAATCTTTGGGATACTATGAAAGCAGTACTAAGAGGAAAATTCATTGCATGGAGCACATTCAATAAAAGAATGAAAAATAAACAAATAAATGACCTCACATTGCAACTTAAAGTCCTAGAAAAAGAAGAACAGTACATCACCAAAAGTAGTAGAAGACAGGAAATAATTAAAATCAGAGCAGAAATCAATGAAATTGAAACAAAAGAAGCAATTCACAAAATTGACAAAACAAAAAGCTGGTTCTTTGAAAAAATAAACAAAATTGATAAAACCTTAGCCACACTAATGAAGAGGAGAGAGAAAACTCAAATTACTAAAATGCATGATGAAAAAGGAAATATCACAACAGACTCTAGTGAAATACAAAGCATAATTAGAAGCTATTTAGAAAATTTATACTCCAACAAAATAGAAAACCTGGACGACATCAACAGGTTCCTAGAGGCATATGAGCCACCCAAACTGAATCTGGAGGACATACACAACTTAAATAAATCAATATCAAGCAATGAAATAGAAGAAGTCATCAAAAGCCTACCAAAAAAGAAAAGTCCAGGACCAGATGGATTCACAGCCGAGTTCTACAAGACCTTCAAAGAAGAGCTCATTCCAATACTCCTCAAAGTATTCCATGAAATAGAGGAGGAGGAATCCTTCCAAACTCAATCTATGAAGCTAATATCACCCTGATACCAAAACCAGAGGACACATTGAGGAAAGAAAATTTTAGACTGATATCCCTAATGAACATAGATGGAAAAATTCTTAACAAAATTTTAGCAAATCACATACAAAAGCATATTAAAAAGATAGTGCACCATGATCAAGAGGGTTTCATCCCAGGGATGCAAGTTTGGATCAACATCTGGAAATCACTAAATGTAATTCACCACATCAACAGATTTAAAGTCAAGAACCACATGATTATTTCAATAGATGCAGAAAAAAAATTTGATAAAGTACAGCACACTTTCATGCTCAAAACACTAGAAAAAATAGGGATAGTAGGAATGTTCCTTAACATTTTAATGACTATCTATTCTAAGCCCACAGCTAACATCATTCTAAATGGAGAAAATTGAAAGCATTCCCCCTGAGAACTGGAACAAGGCAGGGATGCCCTCTTTCTCCACTTCTATTCAACATCATCCTTGAAACTCCAGCCAGAGCAATTAGACCAAAGAAATTAGAGGGATATGAATAGGAAAAAAAGAGTTCAAACTATCCCTATTTGCGGATGACATGATTCTCTATTTAGAAGACCCTAAAAATTCCACCAGAAAACTTCTGGAACTCATAAATGAATTCAGTAAAGTAGCAGGATATAAAATTAATGCTCATGAATATTATGCATTTTTATTCATAAGTGATGCATCCTCTGAGAGAGAAATTAGCAAAACTACCCCATTCACAATAGCCTCAAAAAAAAAATACTTGGGAATCAATCTAACAAAGTAGGAGAAATACCTCTACAATGAGAAGTACAGAACACTAAAGAAAAAAATTAAAGAAAATCTGAGAAGATGGAAAGATCTCCCATGTTCTTGGATAGGCTGAATTAATATTGTCAAAATGGTCATACTACCAAAAGTGCTATACAAATTCAATGCAATTCCAATTAAAATCTGAACAATGGACCTCATAGAAATAGAGCAAGCAAACATGAAATTCATTTGGAGGAATAAGAGATCCAGAATAGACAGGAAGATCAGTGGTACAGAATAGAGAACACAGAAACGAACCCACATAAATACAGGTATCTCATACTTGACAAAGGAGCCAAAAACATACAATGGAGGAAAGATAGCTTCCTCAACCAATGGTGCTGGGAAATCTGGAAATCCATATGCAGCAAAATGAAACTAAACCCATATTTCTCACACTATACAAAACTGAACTCAAAATGGATCAAGGACCTAGGAATTAGACCAGAGACCCTGCACCTAATAGAATAAAAAATAGGTCCAAATCTTCATCGTGTTGGCCTAGGACTGAATTTCCTTAACATGTCTCCCAAAGCGCAAGAAATAAAAGCAGGCATCAATGATTGGGATAGAGTCAAACTAAAAAGCTTTTTCTCAACAAAGGAAACAATCAGCAATGTGAAGAGAGAGCCTTCAGAGTGGGAGAAAATCTTTGCCACTCACACTTCAGATACAGCACTAATCTCCAGAATCTATGAAATACTCAAAAATCTTTACACCAACAATACAAATAACCCAATCAATAAATGGGCCAAGGAAATGAACAGACACTTTACAGAGGAAGATCTACAAGCAATCAACAGATACATGAAAACATGTTCAACATCTGTAGTAATAAGAGAAATGCAAATCAAAACCACCTTAATATCATCTCACTCCATTTAGAATGTCTTTTATTAAGAATACAGGCAACAATAGGTGTTGGCGAGGATGTGGGAAAAGGGTACACTCATACATTGCTGGTGGGGTTGCAAGTTAGTGCAGCCACTCGGGAAAGTGGCATGGAGATTCCTTAGAAAACTTGGAATGGATCCACCATTTATCCCAGCTATCCCACTCCTTGGCCTATACCCAAAGGTCTTAAAATCAGATTACTAGAGTGATGCAGCCACATCAATAATCATAGCCGCTCAATTCACAATAGCTAGATTGTGGAACCAACCTAGATGATGTTCAATAGATGAATGCATAAAGAAACTGTGGTATATATACACAATGGATATTACTCAGCCATAAAGAAGAATAAAATTATGGCATTTGTAGGTAAATGGATGATGTTGGAGACTGTCATGCTAAGTGAGATTAGCCAATCCCAAATATCCAAAGGCCTAATGATCTCTCTGATAAGTGAATGCTGATGCATAATGCGGGGTGGAAGGGAGGCAAGAATGGAGGAAGGATAGATAGCATAGAGGGAAGGGAGGGGTGGGGTTGCGGTGGGGGCTAAGAATAATAACAGAATGAGACAGATATCGTTGCCCTGTGTACATGGATGAATGCACAGATGGTGTGACTCTACTTTGTATCCAACCAGAGAAACAACAGCTATAGTCCATTTGTGCACAATGAATTAAAATAAATAAATTAATTTGTTTCAGACCAAATATTAGATGGTTCATATGGGAATCTCTTTTTTTTTTTTTTTTTTTTTTTGCACCAGGCATTGAACTCAAGGGCACTTAAACACTGAGCTACCGCCTCCCCAACCCTTTTTTTTTTTTTTAATTTTGAAGTAGGGTCTCATTAGGCTGCTTACAGCCTCTCTAAATTGCTGAGGGTGGCTTCAAACCTGTGATCCTCCTGCCTCAGCCTCTGGAGCCACAGGGATTACAGGCATGAGCCACCATGCCCTCCCAGCTTAGATGCTTTTTTGAGAATTAATCATTTCCCATAACGTAGAACAAAGTTTCTAATGCACTTGCATGCAATTGTAATGGGGTAACAAATTGAACTCACACTACAAGTGTTCAGAAATAAAAATTTCTTTCCTTTTTGTCTATAGCTCATATTTTCTTTCTCTTAAGTAGCAATTCACTGGTCAGCATAAGACCATAACTGATTTCAACCTCGTTTTGCTTTATATGAAATATCTCATTTTTTCAAATAACTTTCCTTCTTCCATAATCCCTCTCTAAAATGACAGAATAGTGTACTGGTTTTGAGCATAAGTTTTGCATACAGGCTGAGTTCATATGTCATTTATTGCACTTAGTCACTCAGTTTGATCATCTGTATAATGGATACAATGATAATATCAGTCTCATATGGTTTCCAGAAGAGATTGAATAACAGTATGCTCTTAAAAGAATTAGTAAAATACTGTCTAGCACATGATAAGCACTCAGCAAATGCTTGTTTCTATGCTTCTAATACATATTACATGAGAATAAGTGTATTTAAGATGTATATTTGTGTGTACGTGTGTGTATGTGCATGTGTGTGTGTGTACATACACATTTTTGTCTAAAACCCCCAGACTAATACACTAATACAATAAGGCTATATGTAGCCTAAGGTACCTCTGAGCAGAGAAGGAGAATTGGGGTCCTACATCCCATATCCTCTGTTACTTCTGTTATTCTCTGGTCTCCTAGGTCATGTCACTTGTCTACCCAGGTACCATTTGCCAAAAGAAACTTATGAAAGAATTCTATGACTGATTTAGCATATTATGTGCTACCTTTCATCCTAGTCATAGCCCAACAGTGTTCCCTGGTTGCTGCAGCAGAACCTTGGTTCTTGTGAACCATATAGAACTCTCTAGAGCTTGTTTATATTTATTCCTGACTTGGCGTTTCAGCTATAATGTCCACTCATCAAAGACACTTTGAACCCAGTTCTGTGGCTACATTTTATGAGTCCTTAAGCCAAATCCTTAACTACTATTGAGTACTGTTTATATCTTGTGGGAGACAAAATAAAGTCAAATGTCATACTCTGTACTGTCTTCAGATTAATTTTATCTGTTAGATATTGCTTTGTCACAAACAAGTGGTTTCAAATACACACAATAATTTATTATCACCATGCATATGCAGATAAGATGTGGTGTAGCTAGCTTGGGTTGAGATCAACTGAATGGTTTCTTCAAGCTGTGTATGTTTAGGAAGGTCTGCTTTCTCTCGTAGTACTATGGATCATCATCATTGCTCTATTCCATGTGTGTGTCATACCTCTTGGTCCAGTAGATTACCTGGTGCAATATTTTCTCATAGTGATATTAGAAATATAAGAGGGCAAGCCAAAATATGGAGGTTTTTTTAGGCCTAGACTCAGAGCTAGCCCACTGTCCCTTCTGCCTACATGGCCATTCCTAAAGTCTAATAACAGGGAAATAGACTCAGCTCACAATAAGGCTTTGGTAAGAGTATGAATGCAAGGAGTTAAGAAGAAGTGAGTCCAATCATTTAACTTACCATAATTAACCTCATTTATTATCATGAATTCCCCTCTCTAAAAAATGTTGGGAAATGAGAAATTATGCTGCCAGCCTTCCCTGTGTCTCATTTTTCCTTCCTACAATGTCTCAGACCCAGAGAGGAGACAACTTCCCTTTTCATTTATCATATACCTTCTATACATAAAACCCAAAGATTCAGCCTGTCAATCCAGTTTCTTAATATGAAACAAAGGAACTGAAAGTGATTTGGACAATCTCTTCTCAAAACAACACACTGAATCACAAATGTAATGTCTTGCTGAAAAATCCTATTTATTTAAGTAAATCTTATTTATTTTTTAACATTTTATTTTATTAACCATACTCACCTTGCACCTATCACACACCAATCACACCCCAACCTTAACTCACGTATGTGTCATTCATTTCTCTAATTTTGTCATTTCAAGAATGTCATAAAATGAAATCATATAGTATATAACATTTCAGGAATGGCTTTTATAGGTCAGCATAAGAACGTCTAAGCTGCATATATCAATAATTTAGGCATTTTTATGCCTCAATAGTATTCCATAATATGAATGTACCTTAATTCATTTAACCATGCACCCTTTGATTTCTACCAATGTCATTTCCAATTTTTGGTAATTACCAATTAAGTTACAATAAATATTTACATACAGTTCTTGTGTGAGTATAACTTCATTTTTCTGGGATAAACTGCTCAAGAGTTCATTGCTGGGTCATATGATAATGACTTTTTTCAGTTTTATTTGGTCTATTTTACAAAACTTTATATAGTCAAGGTATGCAGCATCATGCTTTGATATTTACATAATGTGGTAAAAAAATCCCCACAATCAGGCATCACCTCAAATAGTTGTCATTTTGTATATGTGGCAAGAATATGTAATATCTATTGTTTTATCATATTTCAACTATCCAATACATTGTTATTAACTACAGTCACTATGCTATATATTATATCTCCAAAACTTATTCATCTTACCATTTGTATCCTTTGACCAACATCTCTCCATTTACCCCAACCACACCCCCTGCCCCAGTAAACACCCTCCTACACTATTCTTCAGAATTTTATTTTTTTAGATTACACATATAAATAAAATTATGTGGTACAGGTTGAATATCCCTTATCAGAAATGTTTGAGACCACAAGTATTTTAGATTTGGGAATTTTTCCAGATTTTAGAATATTTGCATATCAATATATAATGAGATATTTGGGGGAAGAAACCCAACTTCAGACATGGAATTCATTTATATTTCATATACACCTTATACACATAGTCTGAAGGTAATTTTACAAAACATTTTTAGTGTACCTGTATTTTGACTACAACTCATCATATGAAGCAACAGGTGTGGAATTTTCCACTGGTGGTGTTCTTTTGGCAGTTAGATAGTTTCAGACTTCAGAACATTTTAGATTTGGATTTTTACATTAGGGATACTCAACTTTTATTTGTCTTTTTGTGTCTGGCACAATGTCTTCCAAATTCTTCCATGTTTTTGCAAATTGCATGAATTCCTTCTTTGTTAAGGCAGAATAAGATTTTATTACACACACACACACACACACACACACATATATACCATTATTTCTTTGTTCATTCATTGATATGTGTTGAGATTGTTTTCATATCTTGACTATTGTAAACAATGGTGCAATGAACACAGGAATGCAAATATCTCTTTGATATACAGATTTCATTCCTTGGGATGTATGCCCAGAAGTGGAATTGTTGGATCATAACAGTAGTTCTCTTTTTAATATTTTTGAGGAGCCTCCATATTGTTTTCCATAAGGACTGTATGAATTTATATTTTCTTTTCCGATAATGTAGAAGGAATCTCTTTTGGCACATCCTCATGAATAACTATTGCCTTTTTTTTTTTTTGATAACAGCCATCCTTAAAGGTATGAGGTCACATCTCACTGAGGTTTTTATTTGCATTTTACTAAGAGCTAGTGGTGGTGAGGTCTACTCTTATCAGATCTATTCAACATAGCACTAATCCTAACAAGTGCAATTAGGAGAGAAAAAGAAATGAAAGGCGTCCAAATTGGAAAGGAAGAAGTAAAATTACCTGTTTGTGGATGACATGATCTTACTTATAGAAAACTAAATATATGTTACTTTATAGAAAACATAAATATATGTTATGGCTTAGATATGAGGTGTTCCCCAAAAGGTCATGTGTGAGAAAATGCAAGAAAGTTTAGAGATGAAGTGATTGGGTTAAAGAATTTAAAAATAATCAGTGTGTTAATCCTCTGATAGGGATTAATTTGGTAGTGACTTTGGGCAGGTAGGGTGTTGCTGGAGGAGGCAGGTTCCTGGCAGCGTGCCTTTAAGGTTTATATTTTGTCCTTGAGAAGAGAGTTTGCTCACTCTCTCTCTCTCTCTCTCTCTCTCTCTCTGCTTCCTGGTGCCATGTTCCCTGCTGCTTTCTTCCATCACACACTTCTGCAATGATGTTCTGCCTCATTTCAGGCCCTGAGGAAAGGAGTAGGCCATCTGTGGACTAAGACTCCAAATCATGAACCCCAAATAAACTTCCTCCTCTACATTGTTCTTATCAGGTCTTTTGGTCACAGCAACAAAAAAGCTGACTAAAATAATATGTCACACAATGAAACTGTTTGAACTAATAAATGAATTCAATAAAATTGCAGTATATAAAATCAACACTCCAAAATCAGTTGTACTTTAAACAATAACAATGAACTATCCTAAAAGGACTTTAGGAAAACAATCAAAAGGAATAAAATAATCATGAATAAACTTAACCAAGGAAGTGAAATATTTGTACACTAAAAACTACAAAGCACCAATGAAAGAAATTAAAGATGCAAGTAAAGTTAAAGATATCCCAGGCTCATGGATTGGAAGACATAATGTTGATAATATGTCTATACTACCTAAAATGATCTAGAAAATTCAATACTATTCCTTTCAAGTCACAATTGCATTTTTTAAAAGAACTTGAAAAAAAAAACCCTAAATTCATATGGAACAGAATCTCAAAGAAATAGCTAGACTTCCATGTTCATTGCATTATTGTCCACAAGAGCCAAGATTTGGAAACAACCTAAATGTTTATTGATGAATGGATGGATAAAGAAATTGCAGTATATACATACAATGGAATATTATTCCATCATAAAAATGAAGACATTCTGTCATATGCAGCAATAGGGATAGACATTGAGGATATCATGCTAAGTGAAATATGCCAGTCCCAGAAGGACAAATAGTACATGATTCCACTTCCATGCAGTATGTAAAATAATCACATCCATAAAAGGAAGTAACATAATGGAGTCAGCAGGGACTGGGTGGGAAGGGCAATGAGAAGTTGATTTTCTATGGGTATAAATCTTTAATTATTGCAAGATAAATAATTTCTAGACATTTTCAATACAATATGGTGCCTATAGTTACTACTACACTATAATACACCTAAAACTTTTGTGAAGAGCATAGATCTCACGTTAAGCATTCTAACAATAAAATAAACAGAAACAAAAGGGCACTAGGAAACTTTTGGAGGTGATATACATGCTTGATTTTGACAATGGTGTCACAGTGGTGGCTTATATTTAAATTCATCAAATCTTATACATTGAATGTGCAGGACTGCGTGCACTGACTATACTTCAGTGGAGATACTGTTGAAAAAGAACTTCAAGACAAGCAGTATCTCACCTTCATGATTTACCTATATCCAGGCTTATACTGAAGTTTGGTAATCACAGAAACTAGTTGCTTACCAATAATTCCCCATGCCTAATCAAATAAGTGAGGAAGTCAGTACATTTTGCCATGCTACCAGGAAAAAAGACAAGTGTGACTTATGTCAAAGTGAGAATGAAAAGTGCCTTTATAGGTTGATTAATCACACCATTCGACTATTCATAATAACTAGTTTTGCACTTTATGTTGATGTATGTATTTAAATTAAAGCAAATAATTCCTTTTTCATCAACCTAAATTCCACTTTATTTACTAATTACATGTGATCAACCAATTGTATGCTTTCTTAAATTCAACAGAGTCATGCTGTAAGCAAATAGTGATAGTTTGAGTTCTTCCTTTCCTATTCATGCCTCTTTAATTTCTTTTTTCTAATTGCTCTGACTAGGGTTTCAAGGACTATATTGAAGAGGAGTGATGAAATAGGGCATCCCTGTCTTGTTCCAGTTTATAGGGGGAATCCTTACAATTTTTCTTCATTTAGAATGAGGTTGGCCTTGGGCTTAGCATAGATAGCTTTTACAATGTTGAGGTATGCTCTTACTATCCCTAGTTTTTCCAGTGTTTTGAGCATGAATGGATGCTGAAATTTGTTAAATGCTTTTTCTGCATCTATTGAGATAATCAGGTGATTCTTGTCTTTAAGCCTACTGATGTGGTTAATTAGGTTTATTGATTTCCATATGTTGAGCCAAACTTGCATCCCCGGAAGAAATCCCATTTGAACATGGTGCACTTTTTGATATGGTTTTGTATGCATTTTGCCAATATTTTATTGAGAATGTTTGTGTCAATGTATATCAGAGATATTGTTCTGAAGTTTTCTTTCCTTGATGTTTCTTTGTCTGGTTTTGATATCAGGGAGATACAAGCTTGCTAGAATGAGTTTGGAAGGATTCCCTTCTTTTCTTTTGCATGGCATAATTTGAAAAATATTGGTTTAAGTTCTTCTTTGAAGGTCTTGTAGAACTCAGCTGAGAAACCATCTGGTCCTGGGCTTTTCATTGTTGGTAGGCTTCTGATGGCATCTTCAATTTCATTGTTTGAAATTGATCTGTTTATTTTTTTCTCTGTCCCCTTGATTCAATTTGGGTAGATCCTATGTCTCTAGAAAATTTGTCATCCTTATTTGCCGACAGCATGACTATATATTTAGCAGACCCATAAAACTCTACTAGAAAGCTTCTTGAATTCATAAACAAATTCAATAAAGTATCAGGATATAAAATCAACACCAATAAAATCAATTGCATTTCTATACACCAATGATATATTATCTGAAAGAGAAATCAGGAAAATCATCCCCTTTAGAATAGCCTCAAAAAATAAAATAAAACATTTGGGAATCAATACAACAAAAGAGGTGAAAGTCCTCTATCATGAAAACTATAGAACTCTAAAGAAAGAAATCGAAGAAGACTTCAGAAAATGAAAGATCTCCCATGTACTTGGGTAGGCAGAATTAAAATTGTCAAAATGGCCGTACTACCAAAAGTGCTACACAGTTTAATGCAATTCCTATAAAGATCCCAATGACATTCTCCACAGACTAGAAAAATCAATCTCAAAATTCATTTGGAAATGTAAGAGGCCCAGAATAGCAAAGCAATCCTTAGCAAGAAAAGTGAAGCAGGAAGCATCAAATACCAGACCTTAAATTATACTACAGAGCTATAGTAAAAAATAATGGCATGGTATTGGCACCAAAAGAGACATGTACACCAATGAAACAGAATAGAAGACACAGAGACACACCCACATAAATACAGTTACCTCATACTACACAAAGGCAACATAAACATACATTGGAGAAAAGATAGCCTCTTCAACAAATGGTGCTGGGAAAATTAGAAATTCATATATAGTAGAATAAAATTGAACCCCTATCTCTCACCCTACACAAAACTCAACTCTAAGTGGATCAAGGACTTAGGCATTAGATCAGAGACCCTATACTTACTAGAAGAAAAAGTAGGCCCAACACCTCATCGTTTTAGCTTAGGAACCAACTTCCTCAATAAGACTCCTAAAGACTAAGAAACAAAATCAAGAATCAATAAATGGGATGGTATCAAACTGAAAAGCTTAGTCTCAGCAAAGGAAACAATCAAGAACGTGAAGAGAGAGCCTACAGAATGGAAGAAAATCTTTACCATATGTGCCTCAGATATAGCACTCATCTATCTCCAGGATGTACAAAGAACTCAAAAAACTTAACACCAGAAAAATAAATAACCTAATAAATAGATGGGAAAAAGAACTGAATGAACACTTCACAAAAGAAGAAATATGAATGGTCAAAAAATACATGAAAAAATGTTCAACATTTCTAGTAGTTAGAGAAATGTAAATTAAATCTATATTGAGATTCCATCTCACACCATCAGAATGGCAATTATAAAGAATACAAGTAACAATAAATGTTGGCAAGCATGTGGGGAGAAGAGTACTCCCATACAATTGTTGGTGGGACTGCAAATTGGTGCAGCCACTTTGGAAAGCAGTGTGGAGGTTCCTCAGAAAACTTGGAATGGAACCACCATTTGACCCAGCTATCCCACTCCTTGGTTTGTACCCAAAGGAGCTAAAATCAATATACTACAGTGATGCAGCCACATCAATGTTTATAGCAGCTCAACTCACAATACACAAACTATGGAACCAAACTAGGTTTCCTTCAGTGGATGAATGGATAAAGAAAATGTGATATATATACACAATGGCATGTTACTCAACTATAAAGAATTAAATAATGGTATTTGCTGGTAAATGGATAGAACTAAAGACTATCAGGCTAAGTGAAATAAGTCAATTCCAAAAATACAAGAGCCAAATGTTTTCTCTGATATGTGGATGCTCACCCAAACCAAGGTTGGGCAGGGAGGGGAAGAGTAGAAATTCATTAGATTGGAAAAGGGGGAGCAAAGGGAAGGGGGAGTGGAGGAGAATAGGAAGGACAGTAGAATTAATTGGACATAACTTTCCTAGCCTTGTATTTGCATACATGACCAGGGTAACTCTGCATCATGTACCACCACAAGGATTGGATCCTAAACATGGTAAGTTATACTGTTTGCATGTCTAGTTTACCAAAATACATTCTATTGTCACGTTCAACCAAAACAAACAAATTTTAAAAAATTCAACAGAGGACTCACCCTTCTTAAAATGTAAATACTTCAAAAAAAGAAAAAGTGGGCTTCAAGCCTTTGTTGTTGTTGTTGTTATTGCTGTTTTAATGTGCTACTGGGGATTGAGCTCAGAATTTTTCACTTCAAGGTAAGTTTTCTACCACTGAGCTATACCCCACTCCCAGACTTCAAGATTTTTAATAAATATTTTAAGAAAAGTGAGGATGAGAAAATGAAATAATAAATTGAAACACTGAATATTGGTGAAGCTTGGAGAAGTGTCCAAATAAAGAAAATATAAATGCAAGGAGGATGTCACATCTTATTTGGTTTAATTTGTGTATTGTCAACACCACAATGAGTTACTGGCAAAGGTAGTTTGTGTAGCTAGAGCATGCTGATACTTTTGTATACTAAAATATGATGGGAACAGGTCTCCAAGTCTTATTAACTACAGCCTTAAGTGATGGATTATAATTTCTTCAGGAAGAAAGCCCAATAGTGAATCACATTCAACTGTAGCAGCCTAGAGGTAGTGTGAGCTGTTCTTTCCAGTTGTTCATTTCTAGAACAATGAACAAACTTTCAAAATGTGACCCATCACTGCCTATATGAGCTAGACCTTTAGAAGCTTTGAAGCAGTTAATTTTCTGTTAGCTTCTTTTCATGAAAACAAATACATAAATAAGTGAGCAGCTAAATTTATATGTTTAAGAAATAGGGATTTCTAGATTTTTAAAAATTTTTCTATTTAATTACTTATACATGACAGTAGAATGCATTTTGACACATCATACTAAATGGAGTATAACTTCTCATTCAACAGGTTGTACATCATGAAGAGTTACACAAGTCATGTAATCATATATGCACATAGGGTGTTGTAAAGTGGAACAGGAGCGGCCTGTGGGGGTAAGGAGGATGAGTGCGATGGCCCTAACACCACGCCAGGAGCTCAAGTTCTGAAGACCAGGCTCCGTTTAATGTGGAACAAGCAAGCATATATAGCAGACATTCAGTAATTACAAATTTCCAGCAGTTATTAACACCCCCATGCCATGCTCCTGATCATGCTCATGCTAGGCTCATGATCAGACCAATTAAGGGAAGAGAAAACGCCTGGGCTCTGTATCCTCAGGTACTCCTACAATAGGGTGATAATGTCAGATTCATTCTACTATCATTCCTACCCCAAGGCCCCCTCCCCTGCCTTCATTCCCCTCTGTCTAGTCCAATTTACCTCTATTCTCCAACCCCATTCCCCTTATTATGAATTAGTATCCACATATCAGAGAAAACATTTGTCCTTTGCTTCTTTGGGATTAGCTTATTTTGCTTAGCATAATGTTCTCCAGTTCCATCCATTTATTGGCAAATGGAATAACTTCATTCTTCTTTAAGGCTGAGTAATATTCCATTGTGTATATATACCACAGATTCTTTATCTATTCATCTGTTGAAGGGCACTTAGGTTGGTTCCATAGTTTAGCTATTGTGAATTGGGCTGCTATAAACATTTACATTTTTCTCCAAGTCTTATTCCTATTTGCCATGTTAAAGATGCTGTATATATCAACATTTTCAATCATTGCTTATAATCCAAGCAACTTAGGAGGCTGAGGCAGGAGGATCACAAGTTTGAGGCCAGCCGGGAAAACTTAGTGAGATCCTGTTGCAAAATAAAAAATTAAAAGGACTGGGGATATAACTCAGTAGAGAGCACCTCTGGGTTCAACACCCAGTCCTAAAAAATGAAGAAAGTAAGAAGCAATGAAAGAAAGAAAGAGGATTCTTAACTTGCATTTTTATGACATTTTGAGGACAAATACTTCTACATTAGCATATCACCAGCTCTATATTGAAAGTCATGGGGAAAATAATACTCAGCATACTAAACACATTTCTGTTTTTCCCACCTTTACAGAAAGACTGAAGTAATAGCTTTTTAAAATTGTTTTATTAATTCAAGCATATCTACTGGGCACTAACTGCTATCATAGTCTTCCATTGCTGTTTCTCTATTTTCCAACCTCTGTGCAAACTCTTTCATCAACTTGATTTTAAAGTATTCATTTCATCTCCCCAGTCACCACCTGTGAAATGAACACCAAAGAAACTTAAATTGATGTCAAGCAGTTTTTAAATAACTGATTTCCGAAGACACAATGTAGAAATCTCATCCCCAATAATTCTCTTAATCTAATCATCTCTATAAAGAATTGTTTCTTCCTCAGGCTAAATGTATTATCAGGAGGATATGACCTATGATCACAGCCAAAGAAATGACAGTTTAAATTGCAGAATGAAACTGTTTTTATGAGTCTGTTGAAAAACATTTACTTTTTACTATCAAAGCATGTTGTAATTTGTAATATGAAATGTTAATTTTTTGATAAATTTTACTGTGTATATTTGAGACTTAAACACAATGATATGGGTTACATATGGATAATAAAATGGTTGCTACAGTGAAGTATTTAATATATCTATCTTCTCATATAGTTACTTTTTGTGACAAAAACTGCTAAAATCTATTTATTTAACAAAAATCCTGATTATAATACAATCTATTTAGTTTAGCCTTCATGTTGAACTTTCCATCTCTAGACTTCTTCATCCTACATATCTGCTATTTTGTATCCTTTGACCTACACTCCCCATTACCTCCCCCATCCCACCAGTGGTAATCACTGTTTCATTCTCTATCTCAGTGTAATTAAACTCTTTCTAAAATTGTTCCCCATTTAAGTGAGATCATGGATTATGTTTCTTTCTGTCTCTTGCTTTTTCAGTTTTTATAAAATCCTTCAGGTCCATCCATGTTGTGGCATGACATTTTCCTTTTTTAAGACTGAATAATATTCCATCACACACATACACACACACGCACACACACACACACACACACACACACTGCTGCCTAATGATGTAATGACCTTTGCTCAAGGATAGATTGCATATATGATGATAGTTTGGTGGTAAGATTACATTATCTAGTGATATCCTAGCTACCCTGTAAGAACATTATAATGCTCACACAATGATAAAATTGCCTGAGAAATTAAATGCATTTCTCAGAATGAATCCCCATTGTTAATCAATGCATGACTATGCCACATTTTCTTTATCCATTTGCCTGTGAATAGACATTTTGTTTGCTTCTATATCTTGGCTATTGTGAAGAATGCTGCAAAGAATATGTGCATATAGATATCTCTATGATGTACTAATTTCATTTCCTTTGAATATATACCTAGGAGAAAGATTACTGGATCACATGGTAGTCCTATTTCAATTCCATTAGAATCTCTATACCATTTTCCATAATAATTATACCAATATTATTTTAAAAAATTTTTTGGGTTACTGGGGATTGAACCCAGGGGTCCTTAACAACTGAGTCACATTCCCAGTTCTTTTTTATACTTTATTTAGAGACAGGGTCTTGCTAAGTTGTTTAGTGCCTCCCTAAATTGCTGAGGCTGGCTTTGAACTCACAATGGTCCTGCCTCAGCCTCCAGAGCCACTGGGATTTCAGGTGTGTGCCACTGTGGCCCATTTTGTACCAACACATTCTTATCATCAGTGTGCAAGGATCCCTTTTTCTCTGCACTCTCACAAGTATTTGTCATGACTTGTCTTTTTGAGAGTAACCATACTATGTATGTAATCTTATAGTGGTTTTAGTTTACATTTTTGTAATGATTAGTGACATGGATCACCTTTTGTCTTAGCTCTTTCGCTGTTATCATAAATGGACCTGACTAGGACAACTGTAGGGGAAGAAAAGTTTATTTGTGGGCTCTCGGTTCAGAGGTCTCAATCCACAGACAGGAGGCTCCCTTCAGGGCTCCAGGTGAAGAAGAACATGGAGGAAGAATGTGGCAGAAGGAAACAGAGAGTGAGCCTCCACTCGACAGATACAAAATATATATCCGAAAGCCAGGGCCCCTAATGCCCCACCTTCTCCAGTCACATCCCCTGCCTTCAGTTACCACTCAGTTAATCCCATCAGCTGATTAATTCAAGACTCTCTTAATCCAATCATCTCTTCTCTGCACCTCCTTGCATTGTCTCACATGTGAACTTTTGGGGGACACCTCACATTCAAACCATAATACCTTTGATTCTTTTTATTTCTTCTTTAGAGAAACATCTATTCCACTCCTTTGCTCATTTTTTTAAAAAATGTTTTTATTATTTTATTCTAGTTATACATACTTGTGGGGTCATTTTGATATAATCATATATCAAAATTATAAATATAATTTGCTCCATTTCAGTTCCCATTGCTGGTTCTTCCACTCTCCTCCTCCCTCCCCTGTTCTTTTTGCTCATTTTTAATTGGATTATTTGTTTTTCTATAAATTTGTTGTTGTGTAGAAGTTTCTTAGTTTGATGCAGTCCCATTTATTTATTTTTGGATAACCTGAACTTTAGGTATAATATCCCAAAACTCATTACAAAGGCCAATGTAGAGGAGCTTTTCCTTTATGTTCTCTTTTATGAGTTTTATGATTCAGGTCTTACATTTAGGTCTTTTATGCACTTTGAATTGATTTTTGTGGGTGGTGTAAGTTAAGAGTCCATTTGCATTCTTTTGCATGTGGAAATCCAATTTTCCTGGCACCATTTATTGAAGAGACCATTTCCCACTGTGTCCTCTCAGTGCCCTTGTTAAAAGTTTGTTGACCATATTTGTTTGGATTTATTTCTGAATTCTATGTTCCCTTCCATTAGTCTATTTTTCTGTTTTATGTAAATACCATACTATTTTACTATAGTTTTGTAATACAATTTGAAATCAGGAAATGTGGTGCCTCCAACTTTGTTTTTCATTTAGTATTGCTTCAGCTACTTAGGGTTTTTGATTTTACATTTCTGTGAATATTAACATTGGAATTTTAATTGGAACTGAATTAGATCTACATGTCATTTTGCATAGTGTGGACATTTTAACAACATTAATTTTTCCTAATTGTGAATGCAGGATATCTTTCCACTTACTCCTGTCTTCTTTAGTTTCTTTCATCACTGTTTTGTAGTTTTTAATGTATAAATCATTTACTTCCTTGGTTAAATTTATTCTTAGGTTTTTTTTAATGCTATCATAAAAAAGGTTGTTCTTAATTTAGTTTTTGCATAGGTCATTACTTGTGAACAGAAATGGAGCTGATTTTTGTATGTTGATTCTGTGTTCTGCAACTTAATTAATTTTATTTATTCTAATAGTAGAATCTTTGCGGTTTTTCTGTATAAATCATGTCATCTGCAAATAATATTTAATTTCTTTTCTGATTTGGATATTTTTAATTTCTTTTATTATCAAATTTCTCTTGCTAGTAGTCTAGTACTACATTGAATAGAAGTGCCAAGATGGGGCATCATTGCCTTACACTGGATCTTAGAGGACAAGCTTTCAATTATTCCCCATTGGTTATGATGTTAACTGTGGGTTTTTGATAAATGACCTTTATTATGTTGAGAAACTTTCCTCTGATCTAAATTGCTTAGAGTTATTGTCAGGAAAGATGCTGAACTCTGTCAGATGGTTTTTTGGCATCAATTAAAATGATCATCTAGTTTGTATCTTTCATTTTCCTAATGTGATGTACCATGTTGATTAATGTACATTAATTAAACCGTTCTCGTATGCCAGGGATAAATACCACTTGGTGATGGTATATTTTCTTTTTGATGAGTTGTTGAATTTGGTTTGCTAATATTCTATTAATGTTTGCATAGATGTTCATCAGAGGCATTGGCCTGCAGTTTACTTTTCTTGTATCTTCGTCTGGTTTAAGTTTCAAGATGATTGTGGCCTCATGAAAATATGTTTGGAAGTATTCTCTCTAATGTTTGGAAGAGTTTAAGGAGTACTGGTAATAATTCTTTGAATGTTTGGTAGAATTCACCTGTGAGGCCATCTGATCCTGGGGTTTTCTTCGTTGGAAGGATTTTTAAGAATTTCATCAATGTCTTCATTTGTTATTGGTTGGTTCAAGCTTTCTATTTCTCCCTGATTCAATCTTGGTAGGTGCTACTTTTCTAGAAATTCATCCACATCCTATAGGTTATCCAAAATGTTGGCATGTGATTGTTCATAATAGTTGCTTACAGTTCTTTTTTATTTCTAAGACATCTGTGGTAATGTCTCCACTTTCAGTTTTGATTTTCTTTATTTGAGTCTTTCTTCCTTTTTACCTAGTTATTGTAGCTATGAGTCAGTGAATTCTGATTTTTTTTTTTCAAAGAAAAAACTTTGGGCTTTATCAATTTTTTCTCTTGAATTTTCTGTTCCCTTTTTTGTTTGTTTCTGTTCGGATTTTTTTTTTTTTATTTCTTTCTTTCTGCTAACTTTGAATTTCATGTTTTTTATTATTTTTTCTAGTCCCTTGAGGCATAATGTTAGAAGATTTATTGGAGATATTTCTTCTTTTTTAATATAGGAATTTATTACTGTAAACTTCCCTCTTAAAACTGCCTTTACTGCAAAGCCTTTACTTTGCTTCCCAGAACTGCAAAACAAACAAAACTTATTTTGCTATATTCCCTATATTTTGCTATGTTATGTATCTGTTATGTGTCTTTTGTTTTTTATTTCCCTTTTGATTTCTTCTTTGATCCATTGGCAGTTCAGAAACAGGTTATTTATTTCCTACATACTTGTGAATTTTCCAAGATACCTCCTTTACTGACTTCTAGTTTCACAGCATTGTGATTGGAAACAATGTTAGGTATGACTTTAATCTTTAATTTAAGATGTCTTATGGTCTAACTTAAGTTTTATCTTGTAAAACATTTCATTTGCACTAGGAAAGAACTTATGTTCTGTACTATTGGATAGTATGCTTGTACTTTTTATAACTATTAAGTTCATTTGGCCTAAAATATAGTTCAAGTCCAGTATTTCCTTGTTGATTTTTGTTTGGCTGATCTATCCATTGTTGAAAGCAAAGTGTTGAAGTACCCTGCTTTATTTTGTTGCTTTCTATTTCTTCATTCATATTCATTAGTCTTTGCTTTATATATTTAGGTGCTCCAATGTTGGGTGCATATATATTTATAAATATGTCCTATTAATAACTTGACCCCTTCATCATTAAGTAATGGTCATCTTTGTCTCTTCAAACAGTTTTTGATTTTAATGTCTATTTTATTTCATGGAAGTGTAACCCCTCACAAACTTTCTATTAGTTACAATTTTCATAGAATATCTTCTTCAATCCCTTGACTTTCAGTCGATATGTGTCCTTAAAGCTAAAATTTGTCTCTTTAGGTAGTACATGGTTAGATCTTGTTGTTTTATCCATTCTGTCACAGTTTGTCATTCAGTTGGGATGTTTAAGACATTTGCTCAAGGTTATTATTGGTAGGTAAAGACATACCCTGACATTTCATTGTTTTCTGGTTGTTCATAGTTTCTTTCTTCTTATGTTCCTTTCTTATTATTTACCTTTATGGTTTGGTAATTTTCTGTAATGCTAGGCTTTGATTTTTTTCTCCTTATTTATGTGTTTTATCTCCTATAATTTTTGATTCATGGTTACCATGGGGCATACATAAAAAAATCTTATACTATTTTAAGCTGATAACAACTTAATACATATAATTATTATAATTATACATGATAGCAGAATGCATTTTGATTCATTGTACACAAATGGGGTACAACTATTCATTTCTCTGGATGTACGCAATGTAGAGTCACGCCATTCATGCAATCTGACATGTACATGGGGTAATGATGTTTGTCACATTCCACTACCTTTCCTTCCCCTAACCGATTCCTTCCCCTCATTTCCCTCTACACAATCCAACATTTCTCCATTATTCACTTACACTCATTCAGCCTTTGGTTTTTTGGAATTGCCTTATTTCATTTACCATGATATTCTCTAGCTCCATCCATTAACCTGCAAATGCCATAATTTTATTCTTCTTTATGGCTGAATAATATTCTATTGTGCATATATTCAGTTTCTTTATCCATTTACTATTGAAGAGCACCTAGGTTTGTTCCACAAATCTAGCTATCGTGAATTGAGCTGCTATGAATATTGATGTCGCTGTGTTACTGTAATCTCAGGATTTTAAGTCCTTTAGGTTTAGAATGAGGAGTGGGATAGCTGGGTCAAATGGTGGGTGCATTCCAAATTTTCTAAGGAATCTCCACACTGCTTTCCAGAGTGGCTGCACTAATTTGC
This sequence comes from Glaucomys volans, assembly GCA_020662805.1. NCBI lineage: Eukaryota > Metazoa > Chordata > Mammalia > Rodentia > Sciuridae > Glaucomys > Glaucomys volans. Next base: position 381,362 of record JAJEJO010000426.1, read on the forward strand.
AAACCCACCAGCAATGTATGAGTGTACCTTTTTCCCCACATCCTCGCCAATACCTATTGCTGCTTGTATTTTTGATAATAAACATTCTAATTGTAGTGAGATGAAGTCTTATTGCAGTTTTGATTTACATTTTCTCTAATTAATAGAGATGTTTAACATTCTTTCATATACCTGTTGGTCACTTGTATATCTTCTTCTGTGAAGTATCTGCTCAGTTCCTTAACTCATTTATTGATTGCATTCTTTGTCTTTTTGATGTAAAGTTTTTTGAGTTCTTTATAAAATCTCGAGATTAGTGCTGTATCTGCCATGTGTATGGTAAAGATTTTCTCCCACTCTGTAGGCTATCTCTTCACATTATTGTTTGTTTCCTCTGCTGAGAAAAAGCTTTTTAGTTTGAATCCATCCTATTTATTGATTCTTGCTTTTATTTCTTGCTCTCTGGGGGTCATGTTAAAGAAGTCTGGTCCTAAGCTGACATGAAGATTTGGGCCTACTTTTTCTTCTATTTGGTGTGGGGTCTCTGGTCTAATTCCTAGGTCTTGATCCATTTTGAGTTGAATTTTGTGAAGGGTGAGAGATAGGTGTTCAATTTATTTTACTGCATACTGATTTCCAGTTTTCCCAGCACCATTTGTTGAAGAGGCTATCTTTTCTCCATTGTATGTTTTTGGCACCCTTGTCAAGGATAAGATTACTGCATTTATGTGGGTTTGTCATTGTGTTTTCTGTACCATTGGTCTGCCTGTCTATTTTGGTGCCGATACCATGCTGTATATGTTACTATTGCTCTGTAGTATAGTTTAAAGTCTGGTGTTGTTATACCTCCTGCATCACTCTTCCTGCTAAGGATTGTTTTGGCTATTCTGGGTCTCTTATTCTTCCAAATGAATTTTATGATTGCTTTCTCTATTTCTATGAGGAATGTCATTAGGATTTTAATTGGAATTACACTGAATCTGTGTAGTGCTTTTGTTAGTTTGAGCATTTTGACAATTTAAATTCTGCCTATCCAAGAACATGCAAGATATTTCCATCTTCTTAGGTTTTCTTTAATTTTTTTCTTTAGTATTCTGTAGTCTTAATTGTAGAGGTATTTCACCTCTTTTGTTAGATTGATGCCCCAATTTTTTTTGAGGCTGTTGTGAATGGTGGAGTTTTTCTAATTACTCTTTCAGAGGATTCATCATTTGTGAATAGGGAATCATTAGAGTTATGAGTACTGATTTTATATCCTGCTACTTTGCTGAATTCACTTATTAGTTTTAGGAGTTTTCTGGTGGAATTCTTTGAATCCTCTAAATATAAAATCATGTCATCAGCAAATAGTGATAACTTGAATTCTTCTTTTTCTATTTATATTCCTTTAATTTCTTTCATCTAATTGCTCTGGCTTGTTTCAAGGATGATGTTGAATAGAAGTGGTGAAAGAGGGCATCCCTGCCTTGTTCCAGTTTTTAGGGGGAATGCTTTCAATTTTTCTCCATTTAGAATGATGTTGGTCATGGGCTTAGCATAGATAGCCTTAACAATGTTGAAGTATGTTCCTACTATTCCTATTTTTTCTACTGTCTTGAGCATGAAGGGCTGTTGTATTTTATCAAATGCTCTTTCTACACTCTTAAAATGATGATATGCTTCTTAACTTTAAGCCTATTGATGTGATGAATTAAATTTATTTATTTCTGAATGTTGAACCAGCCTTACATCCCTGGGTTGAACCCCACTTGAGCATGGTGCATTATCTTCTTAATATTTTGTTAAGAATTTTTGCATGTATGTTCATCAGAGTTATTGGTCTGAAGTTTTCTTTCCTTGATGTGTCATTGTCTGGTTTTGGTATCAGGGTCATACTAGCTTCATACAATGAATTTGGAAGAGTTCCCTCCTTTTCTATTCTAGGGAATAGTTTGAGAAATGTTGGTATTAGTTCTTCTTTGAAGACCTTATAGAACTCAGCTGAGAATCCATCTGGTCCCTGACTTTTCTTCATTGGTAGGTTTTGATGACTTCTATTTCATTGCTTGAAATTGATCTGTTAAATTTTTGCAGGTCCTCCTGGTCCAATTTGGATGGATCATATGTCTCTACAAATTTGTCAATGTCTTCGAGAGTTTCTGTTTTGCTGGAATATAGATTTTCAAAACAGCTTCCAATTACATTTTGTATTTCATAGTGTCTATCATAATATTTACTTTCTCTTTGAATTTTAGTAATTTGAGTTTTCTCTCACATTTTTTTTGTTAGTGTAACTAAGGTTTTATCAATTTTGTTTATTTTTTCAAAGAAGCAAATTTTTGTTTTGATAACCTTTTAAATTGTTACTTTTGTTTCAATTTCATTGGCTTCAGGTCTGATTTTAATTATTTCCTGTTTTGATGTTGATCTGTTCTTTTTCTAGGGCTTTGAGATGTAATGTTAGGTCATTTATTTGTTGACTTTTTATTATTGAATGAGTTCAATGCAATGAATTGTCTTCTTAATACTGCTTTTAGAGTGTCCCAGAGATTTTGATATATTGTATCATTATTCTGGTCTACCTCTAAGAATTTTTTTATCTCCTTCCTGATGTCTTCTGCTATCAATGCATCATTCAATAGTATATTATTTAGTCTCCAGGTGTTGGTGTAGTTTTTATTTTTAATTTTATCATTGATTTCTAATTTCATTCCATTATGATCTGATAGAATACAAAGTAGTATCTCCATTTTTTTGTATTTACTAAGAGTAGCTTTGTGGCATTACACATGTTTTGTTTTAGAGAAGGATCCATGGGCTGCTAAGAAAAAAAGTGTATTCGCTTATGATGGATAGAATATTCTATGTATATCTGTTAAGTCTAAATTACTGATTGTGTTATTGAGTTCTATAGTTTCTTTGTTCAGTTTTTGTTTGTAAGATCTAACCAGTGGTGAGAGAGGAGTGTTAAAGTCACCAAGTATTATAGTGTTGTGGTCTATTTGATTCTTGAAATCAAGAAGGGTTTGTTTGACCTACATAGATGCTCCATTGTTTGGGATATAAATATTTACAATCATTGTCTTGTGGATTTACGGTTCCCATAAACAGTATGAAATGTTCTTCTTTGTCCTTTGTGACCAACATTCAATTGATGTCCAATTTACTGATATGAGGATGGAAACCCTTCTTTTATATGCAGTCCATGTGTGTGATGTATTTTTCTCATCCTTTCAATTTTAGTCTGTGAATGTCTTCTTCTATGAGATAAATCTCTTGAAGGCAGCACATTGTTGGTGCTTTTTAAATCCAATCTTCCAGTTTATATCTTCTGATTAATGAGTTTAGACCATTAACATTCAGGGTTATTATTGAGATATGATTTGCATTCCCAGACATTTTGGCTTATTTTTAGTTTTTAACTTGACTTGGTTTCCCCTTTGATTGGTTTTTCCTTTCGTGTATTTCCTCCCTTTGCTGACTTTCATTGTTGTTTGTCATTTCTTCCTCATGGAGTATTTTGCTGAGAATGCTCAGTAGTGCAGGTTTTCTACTTGTAAATTCTTTTATCTTTTGTTTATCATGGAAGAATTTTATTTCCTCCTCAAGTCTGAAGCTTAGTTTTGCTCGTTACAAGATTCTTGATTGGCATACATTTTCTTTCAGAGCTTGAAATATGTTTTTTCAGGTTCTCCTAGCTTTTAGGGTCTGGTCTGAGAAATCTGCTTGGCTCCTCCCTGTATGTAATCTGATACTTTCTTCTCACAGCCTTTAAAATTCTATCTTTATTTTGTATGTTGGGCATTTTCATTATAATGTGCCTTGGTGTGGATCTGTTGTAATTGGGTACATTTGGTGTTCTATAAGCCCCTTGTATTTTTTTCCATTTAATTCTTAAGGTTTGGGAAATTTTCTTGTATTATTTCATTGAATAGATTGTCCATTCCTTTCGTTTTTATCTCTGTTCTTCCTCAATCCCAATAATTATTAAATTTGGTCTTTTTATGTTACCCATAATTCTTGGAGACTTTATTCATGATTTCTTACCATCTTCTCTGTGTGGTTAACTTTAAATATTTTGCCTTCATTGTCTGGGGTTCTGTCTTCCAAGTGATCTAGTCTGTTGGTAATGCTTTCTATTGAGCTTTTAATTTGGTTTATTGTTTCCTTCATTTCAAGGATTTCTGGAGTTTTTTGTGTGTTTTTTCAAAATCTCTATCTCTTTATTTAAATGATCATTTGTTTCCTGCATTTGCTCTTTTAACTGTTTATTGGAGTCATCATTCATTGCCTGCATTTGCTGTGATATCATCTTTTACTTCATGGATCATTTTAATTATGCCCATTCTTAACTCCTTTTCTACATTTCTTCTACTTTGCTGTCAATGGATTCTACTAATATAGCAACTTGGTTTGTTTGGGGAGCTTTCTTCCCTTGTTTTTTCATGTTGTTTGTGTGTGCTCCCATCTAGCAGTGCAGATCTGAGGTATTACAGCTTTCCCCTATAGATTTATAGTGTTCCTGCAGGTTTCCAATATCTCTCCTATAAGGGGAGACAATATTAAAAGCACCCTGTACAAACAATATGCAGCCTTAAACCAAATAGACCCTATTATGATGTGAACAGCATTGTTTTAATAAACAGAGGTGATGGCCGGGCATGGTGGCACACTCCTGTAATCCCAGCACTTGGGAGGCTGAGGCAGGAGGATCGCGAGTTCAAAGCCAGCCTCAGCAAGGGCAAGGTGCTAAGCAACTCAGTGAGACTCTGTCTCTAAATAAAATACAAAATATGGCTGGGGATGTGGCTCAGTGACCGAGTGCCCCTGAGTTCAATCCCTGGTTCCAAAAAATAAATAAATAAATAAACAGAGGTGATGAGTTCAATTATTATCTACAGTATAACCAATAGGTTTGCAATAAGATCTACAATTTCTAATGGTGGACAAAGGGAATGGGGAGGGATGTAGGATGTAATCTTAATGAGATAAGGAGTATAGAGAGTTACTAAATCATAAGGAGAGTGAAAGCAGAGTAAAAATAGTTGGTTGTTTTCATGAGAAAGAAATGACTCCAATGAAACAGATAAATAAGAGGAAAATAGAGTGACAAAATATATATATGTGTGTATATATATATATATATAAAACAACATCAAATCTGTATGAAAGGTACTTAAGAATGTGCTTCTAGTTTCCAGCAGGTGTCCCAGGATGAGAGCTGCCCACACTAAAGATGGCAGCATCTGCATCAGGGATAATCCAAGATGATGGCAGAGGTATACCAACAAGATGGTAGATGGGGAGCCACGTGGGGGTGCTGGTGGAGGCTGAGTCTGCATGTGGAGCCTGTTCTGAATTTGGGGGCAGGGGATTGGCACTGTAGATCCAGTCAGTACTGGACCTGTCTGGGCCTGGAGCTGGGGCTGTATATCTGGTGGCGCGGGACTGAGCCTATCAATTTGCATTTTGATGAATAGAAAAATAAATTTTTTTTTTCCAATGCTGGAGTTCAAACCCTGGGCCTCACACATGCCAGGCAAACACTCTACCACTGAACTACAGTTTCAACCCTAGAAAAATTATTTCAAAATGCAAGTCAGGCACATTACTCTTCAGACTAAAAGTTCTCAATGTTGCCTCATTTCACTCTGGATGTTAGCCAACGTTCTCACAATGGCTTACAAGGGACTACATGACCTGATTACCAGTGGTTTCTCTGAACTCTTCCCTTCTTTTTTACCCATATTGACTCTGATTCAGCCATCCTGGCCTCTTTGCTGTTTTTTTTTTTTTGGGGGGGGGGTTGTTTTTGTTTTTGTTTGTTGAGAGGGAGAGAAAAAGTTCAATGACACTTGCAAATATTTCCTACAGCATTTCATTATAATTTTTAGATTTTATTCTGTGTCCCTTTGGGCTTCTAAACTGGATACCTGCCTGTCTAGAATATTCTTCCCTTAGATATCTACATAGCTGCTCTCTCACTTTATTCAGATCTCTGACTTCTTGCCTGATTGCAATATTAAAATGGAAATCCCTTCAGTGGGTACTCCCTTTTGTTCTCTATAGGGATTTTTTTCTATAGTGTTTAACATGTAACATAACCCACTAGAATAAGCTCCATAGGGCAGGGACTTTGTTCTTGTTCTGGTAGTTTGCCTAATTTGTTCATTCTTACTTCCCCAGTGGTATATGGTATGTAGTAAATAGTTGATAAATATTTGCAAATGGAAGGAACAAATTAGTCATCAATTTCATTTTTCAGAAACTGGAAGGCTCTTTGCTCACTTAATATTGTGTACCTTGATCTCTTAACATATGAGGTACTGAATTTGTAATTTCCAAAATATGGTATAAGATCTCAACTTCAACCTGCTGGAGAAATGTTCAACAATTCAGACTCTTTTGACAGACTAGTCAATAAATCATGATAATATATATGCTATGATTGGGAAAATCAAACCAAATGTTTCAATCATTTCTTTCTGGAATTGGTTTCTTTCACTTACCTGAGAATTAGGAATTTGAGCTGATTTTCTAGCACTTGCCATCCTTTCTGGAACAATTTCTACAAAGGGGCAATAAATTCAAAGTTATACTCAGGATGAAACAATTTATGGAGGGGCAATCATGAAAAAGGAGATGCACAGATTATTAATCAGAGAAATAGGATCACATTTGCTATATTCAGACAGAACTCAAATTTAGAATAAGAGATAATTTAATTCCTAATTACAGCTAGTCTGGCTTCTTATAAGATGGGAACATTTGTAGGTGTTAATAAAGAGCCAGGAGGATGCAACCAATGGTCTGCCATTGTTACATCATTAAGCACTCTATCAAAATGAGCCTGCTTACCCAAACTCTCTTGTAATTCCTACAGGATCATAAGCTAACTCAGCATGTTCTCTGTTTCACTGGAAAGAAAAGAAATACAAACTCAGATGTTCACTTATCATGATACTAAACAATTCAGACAAATGTCAAGAATGAGTGCATATTCTGTGAGTGATGTTATAAATAAATATAATCTTCCTGTAACTCTATATAGCAATAGGTACAAAAATCTTTTAAAATTCCTATCTCTAGGTCTTAGAATAGAAGTTATAAAAATTTGTCATTGAGTATGGTTCTAGCATAGATTTATTTATCTAGATGTTAACTATTGCACTTTTAGTAATAGTGAAATTATTAGGAAGAAGTACTCAGATGCCCAACAATGTAAAATCGATGGTCCATATTTTCCACAATGAGCACTTATTATTTAGGCACAGGCCGACCTATCCCTTCTCTATAAGTATTAATGTTACAACATAAAAGATACAAAATGAACAATGCAGTGACTATAACAAATGTCACTGAAGTTGTGTCTAAAGCACCAGAGTGAGGTGATGGGGATGTAGCTAAGTTCTATCACTTACCTGGCATGTGTGGGGCTCTCGAGTTGATTCACAGAACTGAAAAACAACAAAAAATACCAAAATGAATCACTAATGTAAATTTTACAAATTTATTTCTCCATATTTTTAGTCTGCTAATAAAGATATGAAACCATTTGGTTTCGTTTATAAAACCAATGACTCCTAATGCATTCAGATGAGTTGAATAGCAACAAATGTCTCTATTTAATATTAATTAATTCAGCATTTTCTTAATGTATTTGTCCATGGAATATTTTCTTTTGGTGTAAATATTGATATATTAATATGAGAGTTATTTGATATTAATTTCGGAAATGCTCATCTTATCCTATCTCCTCATTTTACATATTAAAAACCCAAAGCCTAAGATTATAACATAAATTAACCAAATTTGCACACTCAATTATTTGCCTAATGCAGTTAGAACTCAGAACTTTAGATACTAAATCCAGTTTTCTATTCCTTTTGTCAAGTCTTACTCTGTAGGCATGTGTTTTATATAACAATAAATTCTATGAGTTGAAATACATGTATCTTTTTTATCCTCTTTTTTTGTACAGGGAAGGGGTAAAATAAGCAAGAACTTCATGTTTTACTCAGGGAACACAAAATAAGAAAAAAAAGCACATTATACCAATAATATTCATGAGATAGTTTATTTAAAATTCGATAATGTACTTAAAAATTAGCATTTCATATTTGTAACAATAGTAAAAAAATTATATAGACATAGTGATTTATAACATACAAAAAATATTTTCATGCTGAGTTCAGTGGCACACTCCGGTAATCCCAGCAACTCAGGAGGCTGAGGCAGGAGGAATGCAAGTCCAAGGTAAGCCTGGACAACTAGTGAGATCCTCTCTCAAAATAAAAAAATTTAAAAAGGGCTTGGAGATGTAGCTCAGAGGTAGAACATTCCTGCATTCAATCTTTAGTAATGAAAAAAAAAAAAAAAGAATATTCTTCATCATTATGTGAGTTAAATGTAAATCATTATTATACTTCAAACTCTTTTGTACTGCTTGGAATTGCCATGACCTTATCTGTATATGAATTTTCAGAGTACAGTGCCTTGTTTGATGAGTTCCCTTGATCTTCAGTCAATGATTCTTTCCAGAGACTTAATTTTGGGGGTGTGCCTGATGTTTAAAATGGTTTAGGCTCTCAAGTTTAAAATAATTTAGGTAGTTCTGTGTGCTACTCATAGTACTTTTCACTGGCTAATACTCTACATGGTTTAGTAATTATTTTTCTCTAATTTATTAAAGTAATCCCCTTTTATCCATGACTCTGCTTTCCATAGTTTCAGTTATCCGTGCTCAATCACAGGTAAGAATAAGGGTGAGTATAGTGCAATAAGAGATTTTTTAAAATTTTATTTGTTCTAATTAGTTGTACATGACAGTAGAATGCATTTATACATTTTGATAGATCATACATAAATGGAGTGTAATTTCTCATTTTTCTGATTATACATATTGTAGGATCACATCAGTCATGCAGTCATATATATACATGAGGTAATAATGCATGTTTCACTCTACTATCATTCCTTCCCCTATACCCTTTCCCCTCCCTTCACTTCCCTCTCCTTGATGTAAAGTAACTCTATTCTTCCCTCTCTCCCCCTCCCCTTATTGTGAATTAACATCTGCATATCAGAGAAAATTTTCAGCTTTTGGTTGATTGGGTTTGGCTTATTTCACTTAGCATGATATTCTCTAACTCCATCTATTTACCAGCAAAAGCCAGAATTTCATTCTTCTTTAAAGCTCAGTAATATTCCATCATATATATATGATATATCATATATATATGATATCATATATATGATATATATATAAAACTTTTTTATCCATTTATCCATATATATATATATATATAACTTTTTTTATCCATTCATCTGTTGAAGGGCATCTAGGTTGATTTCATATTTTAGCTATTGTGAATTGAGCTGTTATAAAAATTTATGTGGCTGTGTCACTGTAGTATGTTGATTTTATGTCCTTTGGGTATAAACCTAGGAGTGGGATAACTGGGTCAAATGGTGGGTCCATTCCAAGTTTTCTGAGGAATCTCCATACTGCTTTCCATAATGGTTGCACTAATTTGCACTCCCACCAGGAATGTATGAGTGTGTCTTTTTCCCCACATCCTCACCAACATTTATTGTTGCTTGTATTCTTGATAATTGCCATTCTGACTGGAGTGAGATGAAATCTTAGAGCAGTTTTGATTTCCATTTTTCTAATTGCTAGAGATGTTGAACATTTTTTCATACATTTGTTGATCAATATATCTTCTTCTGGGAAGTGTCCGTTCAGTTCCTTAGCCTATTTATTGGTTGGGTTTATTTTTTTGTTTTAGTGTTTTCTGAAATCTATATATCCTAGCGATTAATGGTTTATCTGAGGTTCATGTGGTAAAGATTTTCCCAATCTGTAGGCTCTCTCTTCACATTATTGATTGTTTCTTTTGCTGAAAAGAAATTTTTTGGTTTGAGTCCATCCCACTTATTGATTCTTGATTTAACTTCTTGTGCTTTAGAGGTCTTGTTAAGGAAACCAGGTCCTAGGCCAACATGGTGAAGATTTGGACTTACATTTACTTTTAGTACTCTCAGGATCTCTGTTCTAGTGGCTAAAGCTTTGACCCACAGTGAGTTTAGTTTTGTGCAGGGTGAGAGATAAGGGTTACATTTCATTTTGTTACCTGTGGCTTTCCATTTCCCCAGCACCATTTGTTGAATAAGCTATCTTTTCTCCAGTGAATGTTTTTGGCATCTTTGTCTAGTATGAGATACCTGTATTTATGTGGGTTTTTCTCTGTGTCTTGTATTCTGCACCATTGGTCTACAAGTCTCTTTTGGTGCCAATACTGCACTGTTTTTATTACAATAGCTCTGTAGTATAGATTAAGGTCTGATATTGTGATGCCTCCTGCTTCACTTTTCTTGCTAAGGATTGCTTTGGCAATTCTTGGTGTCATTTTTCCAAATGATTTTCATGATTGTTTTTTATAGTTCTATGAAAAATGTCACTGGGATTTTTAATAGGAATTGCATTAAATTTGTATAATGCTTTTACTAGTATTGCCATTCTGACAATATTAATTCCACCCATCCAGGAGCATGGGAGGTCTTCTAAGGTCTTCTTCATTTTATTTTTTTAGTGTTCTGTAGTTTTCATTGCAGAGGTCTTTCATCTCTTTTGTTGGATTCATTCCCAAGGGTGATTTTTGTTTTTTTTGAGGCAATTATGAATGGAGTAGTGTTTTTATTTCTCTTTCAGTGTATTCATTACTGATGTATAGAAATGAGTTTGATTTATGGGTATTGATTTTATATCTTGCCACTTTGCTCAATTCATTTATTAGTTCCAGAAGGTATTTGGTGGAATTTTTTGGATCTTCCAAATATAGAATCATATCATCAGGAAATAGAGAGAGTTTGAGTTCTTCTTTACCTATGTGTATAACTTTACTTTATTCATTCTATCTAACTGCTCTGGCTAGAATTTCAAGGACAATGTTGAATGAAAGTCGTGAAAGAGGGCATCCTTGTCTTGTTCCAGTTTTTAGAGTGAATTCTTTCAATTTTTCTCCATTTAGAATTACATTGGTCTTGGGATTAGCATAGATAGCCTTTAAAATGTGGAAGTATGTTTCTACTATCCCTAGTTTTTCTAGTGTTTTGAACATGAAGGGGTGCTGTATTTTGTCAAATGCTTTTTCTGCATCTATTGAGGTGATCATATGATTCTTGTATTTGTCTATTGATATGATGAATTATGTTTATTGATTTCCGCAAGTTGAGCCAACACTGCATCTCTGGGATGAACCCACTTGATCATGGTGCACTCTCTTTTTAATATGTGTTTGTATGCGAATTACCAGAATTTTATTGAGAATGTTTGCATTTATGTTCATGAGGGATATTGGTCTGAAGTTTCTTTCCTTGATGTGTTGTTGTCTGGTTTGGGTCTCAGGGTGATATTTGCCTCATAGAATGAGTGTGGAAGGGTTCCATCCTTTTCTATTTCATGGAATAATTTGAGGAGTTTTGGAGGAGTATTGATGTTAATTCTTATTTGAAGTTCTTGTAGAACTTGACTGAGAATCCAACTGGTCCTGGGGTTTTCTTAATTGGTAAGTTTTTAATGGTGTTTTCTATTTTGCTACTTGAAATTGTTCTGTTTAAATCATGTAAGATCTCCTGACTCAGTTTAGGTAGGTCATATGTCTCTAGAAATTTGTCAATGTTTTCAATATTTTCTATTTTATTGGAGTATATATATATATTTTTTTGTGTGTGTGTGGTGCTGGAGATTGAACCAGGACCTTGTGCTTGTGAGGCAGGCACTCTACCAACTGAGCCATATCCACAGTCCTGGAGTATAAATTTTCATAATAATTTCTAACTACCTTCTGTATTTCAGTTGTATCCATTGTGATATTTCCGTTTTCATCACATATTTTAGTAATTTCGGTTTTTGCTCTTTTTCTTAATGTTAGTGTGGCTCGGGATTTTTCAATTTTATTGATTTTTTCAAAGAACCAACTTTTTGTTTTGTCAGTTTTTTCAATTGTTTCTTTTGCTTTAGTTTTTATTGCTTTCAGCTCTGATTTTAATTTTTTAAATTATTTCCTCTCTTCTCCTGTTTTTGGTGTTGATCTGTTCTTCTTTTTCTAGGGCTTTGAGATATAATGTTAAGTCATTTATTTGTTGACTTCTTATTCTTTTAATAAATGAGCTCAATGCAATGAACTTTCCTCTTAGTACTGCCTTCATAGTGTCCCAGAGATTTTGGTATGTTTTATAGGTATTCTCATTTTCCTCTAAGTATTTTTTTCATTTCATCCTTCATGTCTTCTACTGTCCATTCATCATTCAATAGTATTTCACTTAGTCTCCATGTGTTAGACTTGCTTCTATTTTTTATTTTATCATTGATTTCTAATTTCAGTCCATTATGATCTGAGAGAATGCAGGGTAGTATCTCCATTTTTTTGTATTTACTAAGACTTGCTTTGTGGCATAAGATATGGTCTATTCTAGAGAGGGATCCATGTGCTGCTGAGAAAAAAGTGTATTCACTCATTGATGAAATATTCTATATATGTCTTTTAAAATGAAATTATTGATTGAAGTATTTAGTTCTATAGTTTTTTTATTTAGTTTTTGTTTAGAAGATCTGTCCAGTAGTGAGAGAGGTGTGTTAACATTACCCAGTATTATTGTGTTGTGGTCTATTTGATTCCTGAAATTGATAAGGGTTTGTTTGACATACATAGATACTCCAGTGTTTGAAGCATAAATATTTACAATCGTTATGTCTTGCTGCTGTATAATTCACTTCTGTAGAATGAAATGACATTCTTTGTCCATTCTGATTAACTTTGGTTTAAAGTTCACTTTATGTGATTTGAGGATAGAAACCCTTGCTTGTTTGCATGATCCATATGCATATCTTGGAGACAGCATATTGTTGGGTCTTATTTTTTAATCCAATATACAACTCTACATTTTTTTTTGTTACTGGAGATTGAACCCAGGGGCACTCCACCACTGAGCCACATCCCCAGTCCTATTTTGTATTTTATTTAGAAACAGGGTCTCACTGAGTTGCTTAGGGTCCTGCTAAGTTGCTGAGGCTGGCTTTGTACTTGAGATCCTCCTGCCTAAGCCTCCCAAGCAGCTGGGATTGCAGGCGTGCACCACTGCACCTGGCTGCAACTCTATGTCTTTTGATTGATGAGTTTAGGCCATTAATATTCAAGGTTATTACTGAACTACATATTGTATTTTGTCATTTTGGTTTATTTTTGGCTTTTAATTTGATTAAGTTTTTCTTTGGCTATTCCTTTAGTATAGTTCCTCCCTTCACTGGTTTTCACCTTTTTTTTTCTTCACTTCATCCTCATGTAATATTTTGTTGCAAATGTTCTGTAGCACAGGCTTTCTAATTGTGAATTCTTTAAACTTTTGTTTATCATGGAAGGCTTCTATTTCATCTTCAAATCTGAAACTTATTTTGGTGGATATAAAATTCTTGGTTGGCATCCATTTTATTTAAAATCTTTAAATATGCTGTTCCATGACTATTAGATTTGAGGATCTGTGGTGAGAAATCAGTTGAGATTCATGTTGGTTTTCCCCTATATGTAATTTGCTTTATTCCTCTCATGGTCTTTAAGATTTTATCCTTATACTGTATTTTAGTCATCTTCATTATAATGTGTCTTGGTGTAGGTATGTTGTAGTTTTGTGCATTTGGGGTCCTATTAGACTCCTGTATTTGATTTTCCATTTCATACTTTAGGTTTGGGAAATTTTCTAATATTATGTCATCAAAAAGATTGTGCATTCCTTTGCTTTGTATCTCTGTTCCTTCTTCTATCCCAATAACTCTTAAATTTGGTCTTTTCATGTTATCCCATAATTCTTAGAAATTCTGTTCATGGATTCTTACCATCTTCTCTGCATGGTCAACTTTATTTTCAATATTAAATATTTTGTCTTCATTGTCTAAGCTTCTGTCTTCCAAATGGTCTAGTCTGTTGGTGATGCTTTGCATTGAATTTGTAAGATGATTTATTGAGTTCTTCATTTCAAGGATTTCTACTTGTTCTTTTTCACAATCTCTCCTTATTGAAGTGATCTTTCACTTCCTGTATTTTCTCTTTGATTTCACTCTTAATACCATCCTTTACTTCACAGATCATATTAACTATGTACATTCAAAACTCCTCCTTGGACATTTTTTCTATTGTGTTGTCAGTGCCTTCTCTTATTTGGGCATCTTGGTTTGTTTGTGGTATTTTGTTCGCTCATTTCTTCATATTGCTTGTGTGTTTTCCCATCTAGTTGTATGGATTTGAGGCCATACCAATTCTACCCTATAGACCTATATTGTCACTGAAGATTTCTAGTATCCCACCTTTAAGAGGGAGACCAATATCAACAGCACCTAGTGCAAATAATCTACAGCCTCAAATCTAACCAACAGAGATTGATTGTTAGGTGGAGAAAAGGTAGAAAGGTAACCTAGGAAGACAGACAAGTGAGAGGAAGAATACATATAAAGAGGGAAAAAAACCCCTAAAAATATAAAAATATACAGCAGAACTTTAAAATGCCATGCACATATCACCATCTTCAACAAACTGATGCACAACAAACACCCTGCTCCAAATATGGTAGAGAGAGATGCCATAGAAGGAAAAAAAATAATAATAAAATATATCTTGGTGGAAAATTGAGCAACTGTCCCTACCTGTGTCCAAAAGCTTCTCAGCCCTCTCTCTGACTTCCCAAAAGGCTGCCTGGCCCAGACAGGCCCTGAAGGACCCAGTCATTATCTCACCAATCTGGGCCTCAGAAGTCCTGGGTAGAGCCACATCACAATCCCAAGATCTCATTGTCACTGGAATTTGGAGAGAGAAGACCAAGGATGAGTAATACTGAGAGACAGTAAGTAGATGGTGAAAAGCGAAAAAGCACCCAGAAAAACCACTCCAGACACAGGAACTCATGCAAGAGATTTTGTTACGCAGATGGACAGTGTCTGCCCTGAAGAGAGAGAGGGACAGAGAGAGAGAGAGAGAAAGAGAGAGAGAGAGAAAGACAGGGGAACTTCTTTTAAGTTGTTGAATTTCTCGGGCAAATGACCATTGGGCCCATTGCCAAGTAGCTGAAATTCAAGGGCTAGGGATCAGGCCATGGCTGGCAAGTACAGGCTGATGAAAGGACCAATGGCTGGGTAGCTACAGTGAAGGGGCTGGGGAGTTGTCATCTCCCCTTGTCCTCCCCTGTAGGCATGTCCTGCACCAGACCACCCAGGAGGGAGTCTCACAAGGTTGGATGGTGAGCTGGTTGGCAACCTGATGCCGGAGGTGAGGGCTGGACTGCAGGGCAAATCTAGCACCCGCCTGCTACCTGCCGCAGTCAGCCAACACTGGGTGGGTCCACACAAACAGTGCACTCCTCTGACAACTGCAAACTTGCCTCACTATGTCCACCCACCAGGCATGGCCATTTCAGCTGTATATTATATTCCCCCATTTTTGTTTTTATAAGAAGATCCCATTTGGCATATGGGTGAAGATCCATCTTCAGTAACTGCTTCCTGCTGGGTGTGGGCAAAGAACTGATTCAGGGAAGGGACATGTCATTGCAGCATGCAGGGGTTGGGGTCCAGATAGTTCCTCTGGGGAGTGCACTTGTTGCCAGGCTCCAATTCCTGTGAGGTCCTGATATTCCTGTAATACAATCTGATTAATACCTGATTGGTTGACATAGAGGCAGTGCTCTTCCTGAGAGCACTTCCCTTTTCTAGTGAACCCACAGGGTGACTTCCATCTGAAGATATGCACCTGGAAGCAAATTGGAAGAGAGACACTCCTGATCACCTGCTCCAAGGGGGTGCTGTTGAAAGTCAAGGAACTGTTAAAGTCTAGGGCACTAGCCAGGGGATGAGAGAACCCCACTCTCATGTAAATCCAATATCCCTGTGACATGAGAGTGTTAGCTAAATTGAGTTTAAGAGTGGATCCTCTGAGCATCAGCTGTGAACATATGTAAAATGGATAAACATCCCTGGGGACAGTAGGAGTCTGTCTTCCAATAGTCCCGTAGGCAATCTGGGAGGGAGGAAATGGCTGGCACCTGGGCAAATCTACTGGGAACAAAATCTGATAGTTAGGAAAATTGCAGACAGGGTAAATGACAGGGGAGGCAAGACTGTAGCTGGCAGTCCAGTCCTTATGGCTGGATGTTCTTGTCCAGTGCCTTGGTGTTCTGGTCCTCAGCCTCTGGAATGGGAAGAAAGGTGGAGGGCTTGATGGCCTTCAACCTAAGATGGAGAGGTCCCACTGGGGTGGCCAAATATTGGTTGGAAGAAGACTGAGGGTTAGAAGCTGGAGAGGGGTTTGTGGATTGAGAGTAGAGCTTAACCCAAGAAATATGTAACCATCTTGGTAAATCTTGCACCTTGACCGACATTGACGTAGCCAGGATCACCATATTGGGTCCCTTCCATTTGGGAGATAGAGGGGCTGTAGCCTCCTGAGGAGGAGAAATAAGAAGAACTTGGTCTCCTATTTGAAGAGGTTGAGCCAGGGAGTCAGACAAAAGTTTAGGCAGGGGAAGTCAGCGTAACCCCGTAAGAATGCTTGAAAGTGGTTCAGGAGAGGAACGGATATATGAGAAGGAAGAGGGGAAGGAAGGGGCACTATCCCAGGGGAAAGGATGGGATGTCTGTACATCAGCTCAAAACGGGAAATATTATCAGGTTTCTTTGGGAATGAAGGAAGATGCAGAAGAGCAAGGGGCAGTAGTTTAACCCAGTCAAGGTGAACTTCTAAAAAGAGCTTGGTCAAGACATTTTTAAGAGTTTGGTTCATTCCTTCTACTTTACCTGATGACTGGGTGAAAGGGAATATGGAAATGCCAAAGGACCCCAAGGGCCTTGGCAAGTTGTTGGTAAATTTGAGAGATGAATTCAGGCCCATGATCTGACTGGAAGGAGGTAGGCACTTCAAAGTAAGAAAGGATTTCATGAAGGATGAAGGTACAGACAGTTGGTGCCCTTTTGTTGGAGGTGGGGATAGCTTCAACCCATCCTGAGAAGGTATCTACCATAACCAAAAGGTATTTAGAGTTTTTTATTGTGGGCATGTAAGTAAAATCGAGTTGCAAAGCCCTGGAATGATGCCAAGGACCTGGTGAGTCGGAAAAGTGGGGACCTGACAGCTGTAGGATTGGTTTGTAGGCAAATATCACATGTGGAGGAGAGTTCTTTCAGAAATGAGATGTCAGAGGAAGGTAGTTGCAGATGGTCTAAGCAAATTGTAAGAGTTAAGAAAGGTTAGAATGGAATAAACGGTGAAGTTAGGAAAGTATCACCCTCTTGGGGGGCTCTGGAGGTAAGGGATCATGGAGAGTCATAATGGGGGCTGGCAAGGATGACAAGGCAACCCTCTTAGCTTCCTCATCTGCCTTGTTTTTCCCTGAAGAGATAAATAATTGGTCTGTCTGAAGGGCTCGACAATGTATAAGGCCTATTGTTGCTGGAAGGCGAACAGCCTCAAGGAGTTTTAGGATATACCTAGAGTTGGTGATAGAGTTCCCTTTTGCAGTAAGAAGGCCCCTCTCTTTCCAAATAACAGCATGGGCAAAGATAATGTGAAAAGCATATTAGGAGTCAGTGTAGATCATGAGGGATTCTCCCTTTGTGAGGGTGATTAGTTCAGCTTGTTGGCTGGTGGTGTTGTTAGATAGTGGTCCTGACTCTACAACCTTTTCCAGGGAGACAATGGCATATCCTGCCCATCAGATCCCTTCATGGAGAAAAGAGCTCCCATCAGTGAACCATATGAAGATAGGGTTGTGTAAGGCCCCCTCCTGAACATTGGAGGGGGAGGGGAGTAACTCATCCAGAATCTCAAGGCAGCTATGGGTTGCTGAAGCATGCATGTCAGAAGGCAGGGGTAGGAGATGGCTGGATTTAAAAGAGGATGGATGGTCTTAAAGGAAATGGAAGAGCAGTTTGCAAGGGCTATCACCCGAGAGGGTGATAGATGCAGACCCTTATAAGTAAGAAACACAGACAGATGATGAGGTGAGAGCACTTCAGTGGGAGCCCCAAAGGAAAGATTTTTTGATTCCTGAGTTAAGACAAATGCTGCAGCCCATACCCTAAGACATGGTGCCCAGCCTCTTATGGTGGGATCTAGCCTTTTTGATAGGTATGCCACTGGGCCAAGGGTGGGACTGAACATTTGCCCTAATACTCCCAGAGTGAACCCACTTTTCTAAGAGACAAACAGGTAGAAGGATCTGGTGATTTCAGGGAGGTGTAGGATTGGGGCTTGAATAAGGGCTTTACTTAGGGTTGGGAAAGAGGCTTCCACCGGGTTGAGGAGAGGTTTAGTGGGAAAGCCCTTTGAAGTTTCATACAATGGGGCTGCCAGGATGGAAAAATTTGGGATCCAGGATTGTAGATATCCTGCTATCCCTAGAAAGGAAAGGATTTCTTCCTTTGTAGAGTGGGCATGTTTTGCAATAATGTTTTTCTTTCTACAGTGAAGGCCTTAAATTCAGGTGAGAGGCTGACTCCTAAGTAAATAACCTGAGGTTGGGAAAGTGGTACCTTTGCTGGAGAGACCCTATGACATCTGTTAGCCAGAAAATTCAGAAGCTTAATAGTGTCTCCTTGGGAGTCCTCGAGAGAGGGACTACATAGAAGAAGGTCATCAGCATACTGTAAGAGAGAGGAGGAAACAAAAGTAAGAGAGGCTTACAGAATTTGTATAAGCCTTGTAAAATATTGGGGTCCAGGGTGCCATTAATTGGCCATTCTGATTGATTAAAGGATACTCTGGCCAAATATCATTACACAAGTAAATAAGTTTTGATGGCTCTAGGTCAGGGATCAAGTAAAGGGATTTAAGATTTTCTAGTAAATATCCCAAGGGTGAATCTGCCAGGATGGAAGACCTAGATCCCATGGTGGAGACTGAGAAACAGCCAAGTCAGTGTCCAAGTTGTCCTGAGGTCAAAGACTAGTTGGCTGGAGATGAGAAGGCAGCACGGTGATGGGGATTGTCACCCGACCATCAGTGTGTGCTGAGCAAAAGCCAAGAAAGTTGAGGACCTGATGTCAGGATTTTTGAGAGAGAAAGTGAAGAGGAGCCTCAACCCTGAGAGAGAATCTCCACTGTAAAGATCAGGGACCAACCTGTCAGATTAGGTCAACTAAGGGGGCCAGTCATAACTGTAAAAGTCATGACTGGGGGAACCCCCACTCTTCAGCTGCCTCAAGGGATCCGGACAATCAACGGTCATATCTCAGGTCAGCAGAGGAGTGTTTAAGTTTTCCTAGGGGAAAACTCACCAATCTGAAGGCCAGTGGTGGATGTGGAACCAATAGTCCAGGTGAATGGAAGGTGAGACCAGCGTCCGAGGGTGGGAGACAGTCTGGGGTATCAGATGGGATTCCACTTGCCTAAGTGATGGTAGAAAAGCCCATCCTGGGTTTTGGCACAAATGGAAAGTGAAAAAACACCCAGAAAAACCACTGCAGACACGGGAACTCACCCAAGAGATTTTGTTAGGCAGATGAACAGTGTCTGCCCTGGAGAGAGAGAGAGAGAGAGAGAGAGAGAGAGAGAGAGAGAAAGAGAGAGAGAGAGAGAATGGCAGGGGAGCTTCTTTTAAATTGTTGAATTTCACAGGCAAATGACCATTGGACCCATTGCTGAGTAGTTGAAATTTGCAGGCTAGGGATTAGTCAATGACTGGCAAGCACAGGCTGACCAATGGACCAATGGCTGGCTAGCTACAGTGAAGGGGCCGGGGAGATGTCATCCCCCCTTACCTTCCCCCACAGGTGTGTCCTGCACCGGACTGCCCAGGAGGGAGCCCTGTGAGGTTGGATGGTGGGCTGGTAGGCAACCCAAGGCCTGAGGTGAGGGCCAGACTGCAGGCAAACCTAGCGCCCACATGCTGCCTGCCACAGCAAGCTGACACCCAGTGGGTCCACGTGGACAGAGTGCTACTCTGACAGCTGCCAACTTGCCTCACTGCATCCACCCACTGGGTGCAGCCAATGCAGCTTTATATTATAGATGACAGCAACCCACAGTCCTAGGAGGAAGACCTCAAGTGCAGCCAAACCCATAGGCCCCCTGACACTGAATCTCCAGGTCTTGGCTGGTGTCCCCAGAGAAGGGTGGCTGGGCTCCAAGATGGCAGTGGCAGCAAACCTGCTGGCACCCTGAACAAACCCCAGGCTCTGGCCAACATCTCAAAATGGATGTGGCCACCTGCAACCAAATCAGAGTCTCCTTGGCAGTGGACCTCTGGGCAGTGGTGCAAGTGGTAGTAGCAGAAGTCAGTATCATCAGGCAGGGGGTCAGCAGCAGCTTCAGACATTGGTGGTGTTGGCAGCAGGTGGGGGAACTGTGGCAACAGTTCTGGCTGGAGGCGGCAGCAGCTATGGCTGCTGCTGCAGCAGCACCCAAAGGGGAGACCTCCAGGTGACCTCCAGGGAGCGGCAGGGGTTTGGTGGCAGCTGTTTCAGGGGTAGCAGTGGTGGTGGCAGTAGGGTAGATGGCAGCTGGTCCTCCAAGGCAGTGTCTGAGGTAGCATGGAGGGCAATAGACTTCCAGGTGATGGTGAGTGCGACAGCATCAACAGCAGCAGCAGCACCCAGAGAAAAGACCTCTGGGCACCAGAAGCAGCGGTGTCAGGGACAGCTGTGCCCCAAGAGAAAATCTCTGGGCCATGGAAGTAGTGTCCACAACAGCAGCCCAGGGAAAAGACCTCTGGGGATTCAAAGTGGTGTGAGCTGCAGTGGCACCCAGAGAACACACTTCCAGGCATCCGCAGCAGTAGTCTCATAATAAGACATTTTTGAGAGAGAGAGAAAAAGAGCAAGTACATTCGTATAACATTTCTTAGAGTATATTGTTATAATTGTTATATGTTATTCTTAGTTGCTGTTAATCTCTTACTGTGCCTAATTTATAAGTAAATTTTACCAAAGGTATGTGCTTTTAGGAGAAAGCACAGAATATATGTGGGGTTCAGCACTACCTGAACTTTCAGACATCCGCTTGGGATCTTACAATGCATCTTCCACTGATAAAGGGATTCTTCTGAATCTAATTTTCTATGCAAGGCTCCATGAGGGAAGAGCTTTTAATTTTGTCTTTATTTCACTAATGTATGTTTATCCAGAATTTACTATATGCCATGTACTTTTCTAGTCCTGAGGATATAGTAAGCACTCAATAAACATTTGAAAGAAAAGATCAATTTTCTCTTCCCCAAGGACTTTCAGTGATTTCCTACCATGTAATAAGATGAGTTAAAGTCATCTTTTTCATTTTCTAAATCCTGAAAAATCTGGCGGTACATTACTCACACATTCCCCTTCTTCACCTTGCATCCTTTGATCTAATTAGGCCAATGAATCTCAAACTCCATATATATAGAACAAAGACAGGATTTGTGAGCATGTCATAATAAACCACTATAATCTATCCTCTCTGTTTTCAGTCTCAGACTGTCATTTGTTCTTCCTCACAGGCTATGACACATAAAAGATACATAACCACTTCTTATTCTTTCTTCCATGACTTTCTTGAATGTCACTGCCTCTTTGAAGCTTTTCCAATATTCCCATTTCCACTCTGACTTCCTTCATTTAGAATTTAGATCTGCACATAACAATATGGATATATTGGTCTCTCAACTAGACTATGATTACTTGGCAGTCAAAGCAATGTCTTACATGTTTTCAACCATATTGTCGAGCTCAGTACATATAGTAAATGCTTTAAAAATATTTGCTGAAAGAATGAATGCTCAATTGTACTTTGGCAAATTGACTCTTGTAGTTTCTTCTATCTGGAAGGTTATTATCTTATATCTCTAGTTGACTCCTAAACATTTCTTATGTCCAAGTTCAATTTTTTCATCACCTGTTATTTCATTCCTCTTCAGTGAATAATGTTTACTTCTCAGAAATAACCCTTCCTACATAGGTTCATGCTAGACTATATATCATAATTTAATTTTAACTCTTGTTTCCTGAGTATCTAATATCAGTAAAATTATGTACCTTGTCTTTTGATATTGGAGATCCTCCTCCACTACCACCTCTAAATTTAAACATTTGCAATTAGTCAATTGCAGAGAAGAAAAGTGATATCTTTTCCTCACCCATTGGGAGGTTCATGGCTGAATCCCCTTATGACAACAGACAGATTAACAAGGAAAAGCATACAAATGTATTTAACACTAGTTTTACATTACATGGGAGCCTTCAGAAATAAAGATGTATGCTGGGCGTGATGGTGCTTCCCTGTAATCTCAGCTACTTGGAAAGCTGAGGCAGGAGCATCTCAATTTCAAGACCAGCCTGAGAAATTTAGGAATATCATGTGTCAAAATAAAATGAGAAAAGGACTGGGAAGGTCATTCAATAGTAGAGTGATTGCCTAGTAGGTGCAAAGCCTTGGGTTTAATACCTAATACTGGTGGAGGGAGAGGAGAAAAAGATAAATGAATACCCAAAGAAATGAGAAGGTCTGTGTATTTTTATTGATAGTCATCAGAATTATGATTGGAGGACCAAAGGATATGGTCTGATCATAATAAACCAGGAGAAACATAGCAAGAAAATTTTGTTGAGTTTCTTATTGTCATCCTTGAGAAACTTTCTTTCCCTCTGGATATGGAACAGAACACATCACACAAAGGTGAGAAAGGAGGGAAAAGGTCAGAAAGTAACCTTGCTAGGTTTTATGGTCTGATTCAGAGAAAAAAAGGTGAGGAGAATTCTAGTTTCTTTGGTCTTATTCAGGGAAGAAACAGGCAAGAGAACAGTCAGATAGGCTTTCTTACTTCTGCCGTTTACACAAATTTTAAGAGCAAATATCAGGGATAGTATTTTCTGCATCTCATCACAATACACAAATGAATAAATAATCGTTTTGTATCCCAACATTCCTTTTTGTGTAGAAATTTAAGACTGTCTTGAGTTTTTTATTCCCACATAATCTTTAAAAAATAATGTTCTCAATTTCAGAAAACAATAGGAACTAAGTGTACTTATTCATCATGCAGAAACTCAACTTATGTCCCCAGATGTCTCTTCCTTAATGTCTTTATCCCAAATGTTCCCCTTTTCAACATAAGGAAATCTCTGGAAGGATTTCCTAGCCTCTTAGCCAGAATAGAAGTAAATACATTACTTTAAAAGAGATATTCTTTTGCTAAAGGAGTACACTCATCAAATGGATTTGAGAAATATTGCATTATTTAGTCCTATCTTAGAGCTTCACAACACACATTAGCATATGAAAGGGTCTGGAAAATTTTATAGATATACTCATATTTTACATGTTATTTAATTTAAGTATCAGAGTATTTATGTAAGAAAAATACTTATTTACTTTATAATATAAAACACTGAGGCACAGAGATCAATTAATCTGTTCAAGGTCACAATGATAATAATTGATGAATTCAAGATAAATGTGGTAACCTGCACAAATCTAAAGCTTGTGCTCTGAACATCCAGAGTCTGTCAATAAAGGATTCCAGAGAAATGGATATTATAGAAATATGTATCAATAATAAAACATGTCATTAGTGTTTTCTGCATGCTATGATCTCATTGTGATAAAATTATTTATATGCATCATGACACTTAAGGTACGGGATATAATCATGATACCGCTGTTTACAAGTGAGGAGTCCTGCTTCCTCAGGTGTTGAAGTATAACACCAGAGAAGCTCGCCAAGGTAAGTGTAGAGTAGAAAGTAAGAAGCTTTATTAAAGAAAAGTAAAAGCAGACTTCTCCCAGGTGGAAGAAGGGGACCCAAAGGCGGAATCCATGGATGAGCAAATCTTGTCCTTTTTAAAGGTTTTATTCTCCTGCTCCCTCCCCTTTACCTCTTTCCTTCCTGCTTATGTGACTAGGCCCAGTTTTGCAGGTGAGATGCAAAAACTAAGAAATGGATGGGCAGGGGGAGGGCCAAAGTGATCCCAGCAGGTAAGTGCCCAGGGGGCATTAATTAGCAATTCCTTGCCTGTCATCCTCAATAAGGGCAGGTGGATTTGGTAATCATTGGGCTCCCCAGGTCTTTGACATTCCTCTCTCTCAAGGACAGTCTCCAACTTCCAGATGTGGATGACTTTCATGGTCTCCATTTCCTGGATCTGACCTTATCCCCAATTTCTACACTAACTGCCTGTCCCCAATTCTGGCTTCAATAATGCAGCTGGAGAAATAGAGTCTTAGGGAGGTTAGGAACTTGCCTGAGCATTTGCAGCTGTTAATTAGTAATGGCTGAGATTCAAACTCAGGAAGGGAGATACAATTAATTTGAGATTAAAACATCTCTCAAGAGGGATTTGTCTGTATTCAAAAAGGCAATGCCTCCCAAATGAAATTGTTACTCATCTCTGAAATGAAGTGCACACATCACTTCAAACCAATTTAGAGTCAAAACACCCATTTGTGTCCTCTTCATGACACACAAAAGAATAAGGTAAACATACTTATGGGTGCATAAGTAACTGGTTAAAATAAATCGTTACTACTCATTAAGTAAATAAGTGTGACTCTTTGAAGAGTTTGTTTGTCTGTTTTCAGACCTCCCTGCAGTGATGTACTTAAAGACATTCTAAGGTTTGATTGGTTGGGGGGAGGTGTTCATAAATACTTTTATGAACATTTTTAAAAGCTTACTATATTTTCAGTAAAATCAAAACACTTTTACACAGAAGGAAACATTGAAATCAGAGTGTAGGAAAGTTCAACATACTGTAGATTGTGGCTTTGAGACAACAAATGTAATTTCATTTTAGTTGCATGATGTGTTAGGGAGAAAAAAATTCCTTTACCTTTCAGAGTTCTTAACTGGCATTCCCTGTAACAAAAAAACAGACTTATGGGAGACAGATTAAACATAAGTGTATAAACAATTATACCTCATGTGTGTTTGGGAAAAGACAATCTGCCCCTCCAAAACATGAAAGAGTGTTGAGCTAAGGTAATTAAGCAGCAGATGCAGAAAAACTCCCTACTCTCCCTCTATTTGCCTAAAAGCAGGACATAGATTTATAAAAACAAGAAGTATTATGTATATTCTTATACTAGGAAGAATAAAGGTTAACCCCTGGACAATTTGTGATTCTAATCAATCTGAAGAATTTACCAGAAGAATCTACATTTACAAACTTTATTAATTAGCCTTTATCTGCCATTTGTTTCCTCACCTAAATTTGCCACTCATACAGACTCAAAGTCCTTTCCTTTGTCTTGTCACTTCTCTAAATGCTTATTGCTTTGTTGAAGATGCTATGTAAGTTAGAATTCAAAGCCACCTTTTGATGACAGTTCATTCTCTGGATGTCTCTCATGTATATATGAAATATACATGTTAATATACTTGTTTTTTTTTTTTTCTTGTTAAATTTTTTTGTGTGCGTGTGTGCCAGGAATTGAACCCAGTACCCACTGGTCAACCTACCTTGTCTCATGTAAGGATAGCCACCACTCTTATTCTCTTTTGTTACCATTTTTATAAAATATCTTTATTTGTCCCTTTACTTTCAGCCTACATGTAGCCTTATATGAATCTCTTTCAAACAGTATATGGTAGAATCATAGGTTTCTATATATTGAGCCATACGAGATCTTTGACTAGGGAATTTTGTCTATTTACATTTAAAGGGATTATTGATAATGATTTACAATTGCTGCTGTGTTAACTGCTTTCTGTTTATAATTATTTTGTCCCTCTTTTTTCTCTCTTGTTATCTCTGTATTTCACTTCTTTTCCTGTTGATATGTTTTGATTCACTTTTATTTTCTTTTGTAACATCTATAGCTATTTTCTTTGTGGTTGACATGGAGCTTAAATAAATTATCTTATACTCATGATAATCTATTTTAGGTGGATAGCAACTTCAACCACAAAGAAAATGCTATACTTCTGGTATCTCCCCCACACTACGTGATATTTATACAATAATTTACATATATTTATATTGCATATCCATTAACAAATTTTTAGTTACAATTATTGAAGAGTTATGGAAAATAATATTCCTATAAAATAACTCCCCAAGAAAAATGAAGGGACGGTGTAGCTCGAGAAGTGGGAAAGGAAACTGCTCAACCATTAAACCTCTCCCAGTGCATTCCTGATAACAATGGGCCTCGGGGGAAAGAGGCAGATGCTGAATGCTGGGCCCTAAACCATGGCCTTCCCCCATGGCTAATCAGTCCTAAACAGAAGCATGGCTAACACCAATGGGCAAGATTTGAGTACTCATCCCTGGAATCTGGACTCATCTCCCCAGACAATAAGTTTCAACCTTTTTACAACCCTGTTCAACTAGCCCCAGACTGTCAAGACTGCTCCCAGTGATGACATCATTGTACTGTATAAAACCAAAATCTCCTCTGTAACTGTTGGCCATTTTCCATTAGGAAAGTGGACCCGAATGACACCCGACTCAGCGAAGGAATAAAGACTTCTCTGAATCTGTCGAGGTCTGCCTCCCATTTTTCCTTTTTGTGCTTACAATTATTATTGTCTTTAAACTTTTATACTACAATTAAAAGTGATATACCCACTACTGCTATAATAATATAATTTTTGTCTATATTTTTGCTTTTACCTATGGTTTCCATACTTTCTTATGTTTTTATATTGCTGTTTGTCATCCTTTCATTTCAAGGCAAAGAACCCATTCAACATTATTTCTAAGGCAAGTTTAATGGTGGCAACTTCCTTATATTTTATTTGTCTGGGTAAGATTTTACCTCTCCTTAATTTTTTTTAATGAATATGGAGGCAACAATTTTATTCAGAAACATCAATCCAATAGATAAAACTAAAGCAGCTTATCCTCCATAGCAAATTTTGTGAAATGAAGATTCTGAATTACATGTAATGGAATCTCAAATATTTTAAATATATACTTATAATTTTTAAATTATTTTTTTTATTTTTACAGACTGCATTTTGATTCATCGTACACAAATGGGTTACATCTTTTCATTCCTATGGTTGTACATGATGTAGATTCATTCCATTCATGTAATCATACATGTACATAGGGTAATGACATCTGTCTCATTCCACCATTTTTCCTACTCCCCCATTTCTGTCTATGTAATCTAAAGTTCCTCCATTCTTCTGTCACCCCCCACCCACATTATTTATCATCATCCATTTATCAGGGAAAACATTCAGCCTTTAGTTTTTTGGGTTTGGCTTATTTCACTTAGCATGATATTCTCCAACTCCATCCATTTACCAACAAATGCCATAATTTTATTCTTCTTTATGGCTGAATAGTATTCCATTGTGTATATATACCACACTTTATCTATTCATCTGTTGAAGGGCATCTAGGTTGGCTCCACAATCTAGCTATTGTGAATTGAGCTGCTATAAACATTGATGTGGCTGTGTTACTGCAGTATGCTAAATTTATTTCTTTAGGTGTAAACTGAGGAGTGGGTCAACTGGGTGAAAAAGTGGGTCCATTCCAAGTTTTCTGATGATTCTCCACACTGCTTTCCAGACTGGCTGCACCAATTTGCAACTCCACCAGCAATGTAAAAGTGTACCTTTTTCCCCACATCCATGCCAACATCTATTATTGTTTGTGTTCTTGATAATAGCCATTCTAATTGGAGTAAGATGAGATCTTAGATTTGTTTTAATTTACATTTCTTTAATTACTAGAGATGTTGAACACTTTTTCATATATTTATTAATTGCCTGTACATCTTCTTCTGTAAAGTTGTCCAGTTCCTTGGCCCATTTATTGATTGGGTTCTTGGTATTCTGGTGCAAAGTTTTGTAAGTTCTTTATAAATTTTGGAGATTAGTGCTCTATTGGAAGTGCATGTGGAAAAGATTTTCTCCCACTCTGTAGTCTCTCTTTTCACATTATTGATTGTAACCTCTGCTGAGAAAAACCTTTTTACTTTGAATGCATCCCATTTATTGATTCCTGCTTTTATTTCTTGTGCTTTAGGAGTCATGTTAAGGAAGTTTGATCCTAAGCCAACATGATGATTCAGGCCTACTTTGTCTTCTATTTGGTATAAGGTTTCTGGTCTAATTTCTAAGCACTTGATCCATTTTGAGTTGAGTTTTGTGCAGGGTGAGAGATAGGGGTTTCATTTCATTTTACTACATATGGATTTCCAGTTTTCCCAGTGCCATTTGTTGAACAGGCTATCTTTTCTCCATTGTATGCTTTTGGCTCCTTTGTCTAGTATGAGGTAACTGTACTTATGTGGGTTTGTCTCTGTGTCTTCTATTCTGTACCATTGATCTACCTGTCTATTTTAATGCCAATACCATACTGGTTTTGTTACTATTGCTCTGTAGTATAGTTTAAGGTCTAGTATTGTGATACCTCCTGCTTCACTTTTCCTGCTCAGTACCAAAACCACTGTTTTGGTTATTCAAGGTCTCTTATTCTTCCAGATGAATTTGATGATTGCTTTCTCTATTTCTATGAGGAATGTCATTGGGATTTTAGTTAGAATTACACTGAATCTACAGCACCTTTGGCAGAATGACCATTTTGACAATATTAATTCTGCCTATCCAAGAACATGGGAGATCTTTCCATCTTCTCAGATGCTCTTTAACTTCTTTCTTTAGTGTTCTGTAGTTTTCATTGTAGAGGTCTTTCACCTCTTTTGTTAGATTGATTCCCAAGTATTTTGGTTTTTTGAGGCTATTATGAATGGAGTGGTTTTCCTAATTTCTTTTTCAGAGGATTCATCATTTATGAATAGAAATGCCATGGAGCATGAGATTTTTTCCCTCGGAGGGGGTGAGTCAATGGAGGAACAATCGACTCCAGGAGACAGGTTCTGTGATACAGTCTCCGCTTTAATGCGGGAGCACACATCTTTTATATAGGAGGAGAGTTAATGAACAAAGAAACGAAAATGTGAGAGTCTATGAAAGCAGTCCAACTGCACAATGCAGAAGAGAGCAATGGGGGATGGAGTGAGACTCTCCTGAGGCACTGTCCTGTTGGTGAGGGGGCCACTCAGGGGTGTTCCACTCAAGCATGATAATCCTGGGTGTTCCACAGGATTTTACCCACTCTGCAGCATATGTCTCAGTGGCTCTTCCCACTTCTCCATGTAGAAATGCATTAGATCTATGTGTATTGATTTTATATCCTGCTATTTTGCTGAATTCATTTATTAGTTTTAGAAGTTTTCTAGTGGAGTTTTTTGGATCCTCTAAATATAGAATCATATCATCAGCAAATAGGGATAGTTTGAGCTCTTCTTTTCCTATTCGTATTCCTCTAATTTCTTTGGTCTGTCTAATTGTTCTGGCTAGTGTTTCAAGGACGATGTTGAATAGAAGTGGTGAAAGAGGGCATCCCTGCCTTGTTCCAGTTCTCAGGGGGAATGCTTTCAGTTTTTCTCTATTTAGAATGATGTTGACCTCTGGGACCTGGGCTTTATTGCCTGCTTTTTCTACTTCATTCTGCATTTGAAGAGGGAGTGGACATGGGATAGAAGCTGTGGGAAATGCCCATTTAAAACTACTGCTGCTATGTTTGCTGCAATCCCCAGGGGATTAATATTTACTGGGCCCTGACAGCTCTCAAAGGAAGGCAACTTAGAAGCCAGACTCTTGACTAACATCTGAAAAGTTTAGGATGCTTCTTTTTCTTTGTTTTTTAAGACATACAAGGAAATAATTAAAATAAATATCTTAAATTTAGTACTCAGGCAAAGAACATAAAATAGGTCATAAAGAGATGAAAATTTGGAGACTGGTCAGTGTTCAAAGAATCTGAATACAGAAGTTGTCCTGCTGATTTCCCTTCTATCTTCAGTAGCAGAAATATTTTATTAATCTTCTACCCACCTGGTACAACCAATCAACTACATTATGATGTGTATATTTTTTCTATCTTCTTACTTATTCATAGGTTTTATTTACTCATGTCTTCTATGACCTCATGATTTCTTCTGACTGCTTTCTTTATGTTCTTCATTTTCTTGTCTTACTAGAGAGCCAGTACTCTTTCTGCATTGTATTTAAACTCTTTTACAGACATGATTGAACTGGTATGTAATCACTATACTCATACCTAGATGAAGTTTTCCTTTTCTTTTCTTCAAATCATTTTCTATACATCAGGCAAAATATAGACTGCCTTTGGACCAAATAACCTTTGCTATCTAAAATGTGTAACTTTGTGGGTATTGAGAGTTTTAGCCAATTAGGTATAATATTATTAGAAGTAATTTAGAAATCAGGAGGTTGTTTTCTGATACCCATAAGCTACACCCTTTCCAACAAAATAATATTTAGCTAGTATATATCTCTCTCACTAATCACAGTTTCTCCCTATTGAATGATAAGAAATTTCTCCCTTCCAATATTATTCATTTATTCATGCAGTATTTCATGCATTTATTCATGTATTCTCACAATACATTTTGGTATATATATGAAGATATTTCTGTATTCACTGAAG
Source organism: Glaucomys volans (assembly GCA_020662805.1). Classification (NCBI taxonomy): domain Eukaryota; kingdom Metazoa; phylum Chordata; class Mammalia; order Rodentia; family Sciuridae; genus Glaucomys; species Glaucomys volans. The sequence goes on from JAJEJO010000426.1 coordinate 411,810, forward strand.
GTTTAAAAGAAGTCATTTTGTGTGCTAATAAACAACCCCCAAATCTCAGTGTCTGACAACAAATGTTTATTTATCCCTCACATTTTATTCGGCTATGGGTCAGCTATAGCTGTACTTCATACTGCCTTCATTCAGGACCCAGACAAAAGGAGCAGTCTCCATCTATAACATTCTCTGGAAAATACATGTGGTGAAAACAAAAGAGCAAGAATCTGGCAGATGGCCCCTATAGTTCCTACTCAAAAGTCAAATTAACTCATATTCCATTGGGTAAAGTAAATCATACTGCCAAGTTCAACAACAGTGAGATGAGAAATGGGGCCATAAGAAGCATGACAAGTAAAATATCAACAGGGAAGAGAATATAAAACCTCTTACTGGAAAGAATAGTGAATAGATAAGAAAAAAAATACACCATCTATCACATTTCACCTTCTTAGTCATTAATGCTCACTTTTTTTCTTCCTACATGAAAAAAAGAAAAAGCTCATTCTTTCCCAAAAAATCTTCAAAATTTTCACTGAATCATGTCTTCAAACTGAGAGTCTAAGACCTTGGGTTATACTCTGTAACAATTTTATATGTAGATTTCTTTTTTAATATGGGAAACTATGAATTGAAGACAAGTTTTCTATCCTCCCAAATATCTAATTTTCAGTGTTATAAGAGTGACACACACTCTGAAAGTAGGAAAGCTTAAATTATAGTCAATCACTGAACAGTGGAATTTAGTAATCCTGCTGGACAAATATTCTAGATAAGATTGTTTCTTCATTATAGTCCAGATCTGCTGTCTGGGAAGAATTTATAGTCAATTATCATTCTTTACTCTTGGTTCTGACCTATGGAAAGTACTTATTTTTCCATCATCTTCCTATTAGCCACATCTAAAGAAAACACAGAGAACATGTAATTTATTCTAGTCAGTTTAATATATCAATTGCTATACCTAACATTTTTAAAACATGTCCGTTTTCATTATACTTAGAGATAATTTGAATTTATGCTCTTGTGTTCTTACCATTTTGGTTTGTTTACCCTCAACTATTTTATTAAAATTAAAGGATTCATTGAAGATCTTCTAAATCCATTAAAATATTTTTAACAAATGTGACATTTGTGACCATACCTGTCCTTGATTTGGTATTTGATAGAACCTGAGTCTTAATTACTTTAACTGGCTTTTGTTGCTCAAAGTATTTTTTAAATTTATCTTTTCCTAATTTAATATTAGGAACATTGTACATTTGTCATTTTGGTTTTCACCTCTTGAAAAGATCTTTTTTAAAGATTATCTCTTTTTTTTATAATACCTTGTCAAATTATAGCACTGAATAATCAAAGCATACTCACAATATTCTGATTTCCATCTATTAATCTAAAACATTTATTATATAATATCTTCCTTCTAAGTTGTCACAAGAGACCGTTTTACAAAAATATACTTTCATTCCATGTCTGACCTATTATTTTTCCACCCTCCAATGACAGTTTCCTTGCCAAAGCCAATGACATAGATATGTTTGACACACCTATAGTGTTTTGTTTTGGCAGCACCCAGATAGTAATAGTTACATTAGTCACTTGTGCTACAGTAACAAGCAGTCCTAAACTCTTAGGGGTTTATTACAATAGAGTTTTGTTTATTTATTTATTTATTTTTTACTCACATTTTAAAAAATTTTTTTTTAGTTGTCAGTGATCTTTATTTTACTTATTAATATGTGGTACTGAGGATTAAACCCAGTACTTCACACATGCTAGATGAGTGCTTTACCACTGAACTACAATCCCAGCCCTCACATTTTATGTTTAATGTAGGCCAGTTGAGGCTCTGCTTCCTATTTTTTTTTCAAGACTCAACCTATTGAAGCATCTCCTATCTGGACATTGATTAGAGAGCTGTCATTATGGCAGATGAAGAAAAAAAGAAACAGTTAACAAAAATATATGTAGTCATTTTTAAAGCAACTAATTAGACATATTTGCTCAAATTTCATTGCCCAAACATTATCAAGCCCCACAGAAATTATGTAGGGAAATGGGATACAGTACTTTTCTCATGAAGTACTTCAAGTACCCATAATAATAGGTAAGGGTATATAATCCTAAACAGAGAGAGAGAAATAGTAGAGACTAATAGAAGTCTACCATAACCTACTAGGAAAGCTTATGAAAGCCAGAAAATTTTAACATAAATAACAGTGCACTTTATAATTAATCTTCTTGATACCCTTTAATAATCTCTTATTTTGAACATAAAATAAAATCAATAGATGTGAGCATACTTTTCTGGATTTTTAGATATTTCTGAATAAATTTAACAAGCTGAGACCAGTTGCCAATCACTTGCCAGTAGCAAGTGATAAAATCATGTAACACTGAAACCCTATGTAAGCACTATCAATATTCTTTCCACTATTTTTAAGATAATTAAAAATAATAACATGATTCTAGAAGACTAGATAGTGAGATAAAGGAGGGGAAGTATAAGGGAGAGAGACAAACAACAATAAATCTATGTGAAAGAGCAGAACTGAAAATCTGAACCTACTGAAAGGAAACACCAAATACTGAATATTTATATCAGGCTGTGTTTGGCATTTTGTATTTTCTAGACAACTCTCATAAGAATATAGTAATACTTTCAGCTTAATAATTAAGAAACCATTACTCAAAAGTATAATATCTCCAAACCTAGTTTTAAACCCAAGTTTCTCTCTTCCCATATCTCTGACTATATGTCACAAGCATGTTTGCATTGCAGAAGTACTTGTGCTTTTATGAATGTGAATAGAATTTCTTATGGTATTTCTGATGATCCTGTGTCACACTTATCTTAACATTTCCCTTCTCTGGCTCTAGAGTATGGCAATCACCTTGACACTACAAAAGAGCTCTGAACTACAGATAATTTTAAACCAGTAAAATATATTTACTGTGAAGACTGACACGGGAGTTCAAGTTTTCAGTTCAATTTAGCAAGTATGTAATAAAAATCTACTAGAATCTAGTCACTGATGAAATGAATAAGACATGGTCTCTGGTTTCCAATTATTTAGAGTTTGGGAAAGGAAAAGAAACAATTCTTCCTGTCTGTCTCTATGAACTTCTAAAATATTTAAATAAAGAAAATACATAAAAGTTTTTAACACAATAACTCATAATGGATGCCTATGTATTTCATTTCCAATACACAAAGTTTTATCACAAAGAAACAAACATCTATTTCACACTTTACCAGTAAGTTGGGAATGAATCAAGAAAGGTTTAAAAAAAAATGAAAGAAAAAAGAAAGCATGAAAACTCTAGTGCTAATTCATTCATGTTTCAATGAAGAAGGAAGTTAGTAATATATGCATTCCCCAATTTATGCACAAGTTGAATTTAAGGAACTGTAAATTCACTTCCTTAATTATAAAAAACTACAAGAGATCACTTATACTCACTATTGTCAGGCATGATTGACACAATTTGTTTTGATGTACATACAGATTTTTCTATAAAATATTTGAGGGTGACATTTTTAAAACAGATAATTTTTCATACCTAAATATTTACAAATATGAAAAACCAAAGCAGAAAAATAATAAAATAATTAGGTACTATAGCATTAAGTACTAGAAAAATGGAGGTTATAATGTGATGTTAAGCCAGTCTGAAAACAGCAACTGAATAAGGTCACAAGAAGTATGTGGTACTGGTACAAATTTCTCAAATGTTAAAAGATAGATTAGAAACTAATTGGGTAAATTTATCATAATGATAATGTGAGAAGAAACCAAGCATAGTCTTTACCTAATATGTTATAATTAATTGATGATATTTTGTCCCAGGCCCAATTTTCAGTGATGTAACAGTAATTAATCATAAGACCAATTTCAATTGATCTAAAGTCATAGTCCAGAATGAATGATTCAGTTAATACTTTCAGCTTTGTACTTCTTTTGGGGCTATACAAACTATGACTCCAAAGCACCAGTAACCTAGGTACTGTAAAGAAATTAGAGAGACATCTAATTTACTCATGACTAAGTGACAATGATTTTACAAGTAACTACGCTGATCAAAACTGTGATATATTTAATTACAAAATAATCATATAGGTTGTGACTTTGAGTTTTATCTAATTAATAAGACCAAAAAGAGAATTCTTAGAATGGTTCATCCTAGTCATTGATGAAAATACATACTCTGCTCAGCTGTATCTTGACTGTCACATAGCAATAAAGAGAATTGACAAATATCACATTATAAAATAAATATCTTTTTGTTTTCATATTAATACACTCTCCTGATCTTCTTGTGTTTAGAGCCACTCGGAAATTTCAATGGAGGCTCAAGCATGTTATTTTATTACTAAATGCTGTCATTCATAAGTCCATTTATGTATACTTCTTACTCTATTCTCAGTCATAAGAAAAATTATATCCATGCCAGTGGCATCAATGACCACCCATGACTCCCAAATTTATACATCTAGCCTGTTTTAGACAGTTTTCTCATTGCTGTGACTAAAAGACCTGACCAGAGCAGTTTTAGAGGTGGAAAAGTTTATTTAGAGGCTCACAGTTTCAGAGGTCTTAGTCCATAGAAGGCTGGCTTCATTCCTCGAGGCTCAAGATGAGGCATAACATCATGGTGGAAGCATGTAGCAGAGGGAAGCAGCTCACATGATGATCATGCTCATATGATCAAAAAATAGAGAGAGATCCCATTCACCAGAAACAAAATATATAACCCCAAATGCCTCCAGGGATCCACATTCTTCAGCCACACCCTACCCACCTTCAGTTACCATTCAGTTAATCCCATCAGATATTTAATTCACTGATTGGATTAAGGCTCTTATAATCCAATCATTTCTCCTCTAAACCTTCCTGCATTATTTCACACATGAGCTTTTGGGGGACACCTAACATCCAATCCATAGCATAGCTCATACTCCTCTTTAAAGCTACAGATCCTTATGGTTCAATTACCTTTTTGACACTTTCATTTGAATAAAAAGAACCTGAAACTCAAGAATCCAAGTTGAACTCATAAACAAACCACAATCTATGCTGGGAACAGCCAAACAGATTCCTTTCCAATGTTCCTTATCTTAGTGATTAATACTACTACTCATCCAACTAAAAACACAGTACTAATTCTTGACACTACCTTCTCCCTCACTTCCTATACATATAGTCCAGTAGCAATAGTATTGATTTTTATTTCCTATCTCACATTTGTTCATTTTCTTTCCAATCTCAACTGTCCTTTATTTGAAGCTACCTTGAAGAAGTATGATCTTTATTCAAACTACCTTAAAGAGACAACATTGTCTCTCTTCTAAGATGTTCAAAACATAGGATGCTAGCTAGAGCAATCATTTCAAAATACAAATCTGTTCATATTGTCATTGCCCATTACCCTGATCATTTAAATATTTCAATAGTTTAAAGTACTTAAATACTTCAAATAATCACCAAAATCTTTATCATGATCATGAAAATTTGAACGTTCTCATTGATGCCTATCTATATAGTTTGATCTTGAACCATAATCACCTTCATTATATACTCCAGCCACAGTCTCATGTGCTGGTTCATGCCTGTAATTTCAGTGACTTGTCAGACTGAGGCAAGAGGATTGCAAGTTCAAGGCCAGCTTCAGCTACTTAGAGAGGCCCTAAGCAATTTAGTGGGACTCAGTCTCAAAATATAAATATTAATAAATATATAAAAATAAAAAGAGCTGGGGATGTTGCTCAGTGGTTAAGTGCCAGGACCAAAACAAAACAAAACAAAAGCAAACAAACAAAACACATTGGAGCCACACTCACATTCAGTTCTTCACAATTATCACATACCTTGTGGTACAGAGTCATTTTATATACTATTCCCTTTGTGTGAAAGGCTTACCTTCCCATGGACTATTTTAGGCTTATCAAACATTAACTCTGCTGTGACCTGAATGTTGTGTCCACCCAGTATTCATATACTGAAACTTAATCCCTAGTGCAGTGGTGGTGTGAGGTGGGACATTTGAGAGGTGATTAGTCCTAAGTGTTGAACCTTATGATTAATGCCCCTATTAAGAGGCCCAACAGAATTTCTTTATCCCTAATGCCATGTGAGAACACAGCTAGAAGACACCATCTTGGAAGCAGAGAGTAAGCCCTTATCTGATACTGAGTTTGCTGGTATCTTGATCTTGGACTTCTCAGTCTCCAGAGATCTGAACAATAAATTCATGCTATTTATAAACTACTCAGTGTAAGGTATTTTGTTGTAGCAACCCAAAAGGGTAAGAAAACTTTTCTTTATAGTCTCAGTTCAAAACTCTTTTACTTGGGAAGCCTCTCTGACAACTTAATTTTAGAGACATTCTTCTGTTATATTTTCCAAGCACTGTCTACCATTCATCTCTAGCAATGATTAGCATTGGAATTTAACACTTATTTGATTGATTATTTGGTTAATAGCTGCATTTTTTTGCATCTTTTTAGTTGTCAATGGACCTTTATTTTATTTATATGCAGTGCTGAGAATTGAACCCAGAGCCTCACACATGCTAGGCAAGTACTCTACCACTGAGCCACAACCCCAGTCCAATAGCTGGATGTTTTGATAAACTCTATACTCCAAGGTAGCATTAATTTTTTTGTTTTGTCTGCAAGTATATGCCTGTTACCTAGGATAGCACCTAGCAACACAGGGGGCTTGGAAAAAAAAATACACACACACACACACACACACACGCACATATATATACATACACATGCACACACACACACATATATACATATACCTATATATGTGTGTGTGTATATATACATGTATATATGCATATTTTATGTAATATATATGCATAATAAATACTTATGTGCATATATTCAAAGCTCACTGTGTATGTATTATATACAGATGTATATATATGTACTATATATATGCATGGATATATATATTGAATACATGATTGCAAAAAGGAGAGAATACACTGAAGAATTTCAGATTTATATCAACAATTTTGTTTTTATTTTTTAAAGCTTTGGAATAATACATTTTTAAATGGTCATAAGGGTGTAAGCTATAAAACCTAAACATAATTTAACAAATTCAGCATTGAACACAACTATTATTTCCAGTCATTGTACTTCTCTTTGGATCATACAAGGTATCAACTCTAAAAGGACCAGTAATTTGTGTGCTATAAAGAAACTAGTTATTTCTCTATGATCACACTTGATCTATTTGTGTGTAAATGACAGAGACCCATAGTCTATCTTGCTCTATCACCACCAGAAATGACATTGATTCTTACACATCCTTATAACCCATAAGACCCATTATTATTATAAATAAAAGACAAACTCAAATAGCCTTTATTGTCTTTTCCACAACTTCAAAAGAAAAGACTACAATAGTGGTTTTCAATTACAGTCTTCTGTAAAAGACTTCTGATATTAAAAATCATAACGAAGTTCTGGCGCATGCCTATGATTGCAGTGACTCAAGAGGCTGAGGTAGGAGGACCACAAATTTGAGGCCAGCCTGTGCAACTTATCAAGACTCTGTCTCAAAATAAAAACAAAAAGTTATGGGGGTGGGGTAGGTCAGTGGTAGAGTGCCCCTGGGTTCAATTCCTAGTACAAAAACAAAGACAAAACAACAACAACAACATCAAAAAGACTTTATTTTAATAGGATTCAAGAATATTACAAAGAGGCATGTGGAAGCTAGAGTAAAATAAAGGAAAGTCGGAGAGAAGGATAAGAATACATAAAGGACCAATCAAATACAAATTAAAAGAGGAATGAAAGGAAGTCTAGTAGAGTAGAGGAAGGAGAAGAGGGGAGGAAGGGATGGAAATGGGGAAGGGTACAAACTGAAATAGATTTCCATGAATGTATGAGTTTGTCAAGATGAACCCAACTACTGTGTACAACCACAAAGCTCTAATAATAATGATAATTTTAAGAAAAATATTACAATGAGGGTGAGAAATCAAACTGAACTCTGAATACAGCTAAGATAGCTGAGTATTTATAGCCTAAAAAGCAGACTGCAGGGATCAGTGGATGAAAAATTATTGAAAGGATTACTTGATTAAATAGCAAGAGTGGAGGATTCTTGATAAAATGGCATAATGGTAATTTTGCTAAAGACAAGCTAAGGATTTAGATATCAAGAATAGTGCATGAAGAATTTTATCAGATATCAAGAGTAAAAAGATCCTCACTAAACTAATATAGCAAGATTTTTTCCTAAAAACTGGGCTGGAGCACATTAAGTTTGAAGCCTAATTGAGAAGAAAGTTTAGAGGAGTCTAACTTAAGTTTGGTCAAGGAGGAAATCTGTTTCTATAACAAATTTTTACTTCACATATTCTAATTCCACTCCATTACTGATTGACTGCCTTATATCCATCTAATATGAAAACTTGCAAACTTAAGAAAATTACCTGATGTACCTGAATATACCTTTTCTCATTTAAATTTAATTTTTAAGATTTAGCTTTCATGTTGTTTAAACACCCCCTCACCTAGATCAGTACCATAAAATAACAGACAGTGAAGTTGACAAAAGGATGCACTAGACCAAAATCAAGTATGGTGAGATCAAGACATACTATGGGTGGTTACTCTCAGAGTTTAACCAATGCATTGGTTTTAAAAGCATGGATTGCCTAAGTTAGAATACCAGTTTCATCACAAACTAATAGCCTAACTGGGAAAATTGCTTATATTCTTTTGCCTCAATTTCCTCATCTATAAAGTGGAGTGATTAATACTAACTACTTCAAAGGGCTGTTATGAGCAACGATGAGTTTTTTGTAAAGCACTTGGAACATAGAAAGAGCTATATAAAATGACAATTCAATTTTTACAGAGACAGAAAGCATGAACAATACTAGTTAATAAACAATACATTGTTTGGAAGAATATCCAGTGGGATGTCAATAGATGTCATGATAAAAAAAGTTTTCTTTGATCAAGTGAATTGGAGAATTTGGGGGGAAATAAAGCTGATCAGTTTCTTAGTGACAGAATATATCAGAAAGTTTGGTGTACATTATTAGTCTACGAATGTAGCACTCTGTACTTTGTAAATGTTATCATAAGAAATTTGCAAGATGTACACTGCAGATGTAGCTCAGTGCTAAAGCACTTATCTAGCATGCCTGAGAACCTGAGTTCAATCTGAAGTGTGAGCAGGTGTGTGCGTATGCGCGTGCATGCCCACACACACACACACACACACACACAAAAGTGAAGTGGGGGAACGGGACTCTAAAGACTAATGCCAGTTACACTTTGTGTATGGAACACCTAAAGTTCAAATTACTAAGCACCTCCTTGCCCCAAATCATAGGCCTCCTCTTTCTTGCTGCATCTATATGCTAGTTACAATGTAAGAACACAGATTTCAATATCTGATTTGGAATACAGGATCTACGGTTACTATGTACACGACCTTCAACAAGGTTCTTAACTTTTCTAGGCTGTTTCTTCATCTGAATAATGAAAGACAATTGCTCTGAGTTAAGAAGCTCATGTGTTGGAAACATGATATCCAATGTAGCAATGTTCAGAAGTAAACAACACATTATTTAGGTTTTTATGTCCTCAAATTTTTATACAGGGAATCATAACATGTATATTTATGTAGCAATGTGCTATTCAATATTATCTTCCTGAGTTTCATTTGTTTATATCAATCAAGGAGCATTTTAAAAAATATAATATTTTCACTATTTTAATCACAAAGGAACTAATGAACTGTATGTTTCTAATCTTTTGGGAAGAGGTAGGGAAATTTAGCCCAAAGTTATATCCTCAGGAGCAATTCATGGAAAACAAAAACTGCTAAATTGGCTCACCAGGAGAGCAGCTCCCTCTGTCACAATCAGAAAGGTAGAGAATGAAAAAAACAGCACTGGAAATCTTAGTTCCAAAAGCACACAACCTGGCTATGACCCAGAGTTAGGAAGTCAGACCCAAAACTGTTTCTTTAACACTTAAAAGTTAATGATGGTCATTTGAACACTGCCATAAAAGAACTCAAAATATCAGTGTTTGGGTTGGGCTAATATTAATAACCGAAACCTAAGGAAATTGAATCCTTCACTTTCCTTTTCAAATATCTATCATGGGAACATATCTAATTAGTGGAACATACCTCACAGCCAAGAACATTAACTGTGTGGAAGTCTGAGAAGTATACCTTTCAGACTTCCAGCATCTGCATTTCAGGAAGCAATACTGGAATTAATCTATACAACACTTACTAAATATGAAAATCTGGAGGTCAAGTTTAACTGGCAATTTTAAAAGAGAGGTATTAAGCTATTATGATCTGCACTCACTAATCAATCATTAAAAGTAGTTTAATAAGACATGCCTCATTATGTAATGTGGAATATGTGGAAACAACATAGAAATTTTTCTTGTTTAAAAATTGAATCTAAATCTCATCAAATTTCTAGATATTACTGACATTACAGGAAATTCTAGGGCTAAAAGAGCAAGATAACCTCCACCACAAGGAAGCAAGCAGATAAATTCAGAATTGAGAGTGTACTACAGGACCAATAACTGAACTCTTTATCAAAATATGGATTAAATGGAATGGCAAGATTCATTTGGACTAAAAAGACATAAGAGATATAGCAGGTTAATTTAAGCAAATCTATCAAAAGGCATTTTTCCAATGAATTATATTATTTAAAAGAATGTGCTTTATGGTATATTAATTGTATCTCAACAAGGCTCTTGTTTTTTAAAGACTTTTTAAAGTGGGAATATAAAATTGAACTTAGTATTTTTTAATAGTAAAGGATCATTGTTAATTCTGTTATGTGTTCTAGTGGCACTGTGGTTACATTAAAATGCTTTTATCCATTAAAAATGTACTATATAACTTTTCTGTTGCTGTGTACCAAATTACCACAAATGTAGCTGTAACAGTGGTCTACTTTATGCTTTTAATATAGCCCTTGCTGCTCTGCCACTTTATTTTTTGAATAGATGTTTCTTTCTCTTCCTTTCTCCCTGATCCTCCCTAATCTCCTCCCTCCCTAATTTCAGGGGAAACAGGATTACCTTTCTTCCCCATTTTAGGCAGATATAATGTCCCTGAGTACACACCCACTGTAGGAATGAAGTAATCTAGACTTTAGGGATGGTGCCAGAAGATCTCAGAAATGATGGTCTCCCAAATTAACAAGTAAATTACAACTCCAACAGAGAACACTGTGGAATGTAGCCTTTGAATCATCTCTTTAAAAGACCCCTATTCCTGCTGACAGACCTCTGGGACAGGAGTTCCCTATGTTTCTCCTTTGCTAGCAAAGCAATAAACCTACATTTTCCTCTTTCTCAAAGCAGTTTCCTCGTTATTGGATTGCCACTGGGGACAAGGACCAAGCTTTCAGCAACAGAATAATGCTTTACTTATATAGTGAATAAATAGGAAGATTAGCTTCAGTAGTGAACCTCAGTCCCCAGCAGCCAGTGGGTCTCTTCCTGTAGCCAACACAGAAAATTTACCTGTATGTACTCTTCTTATGTTCCAACAGAAGAACCCCATTCCCTCAGAGAGGACAGATAAAGTAGGGACATGTCATGTCATATAACATGCACAACAAAGGAGTACACACAGAGTCTGAAATAGGGAAACATATTTTCACTCAAGGTGACAAGTTCAGAACAAGTGGTAAGGATTCTTTATGTCTTAGGATTTTAGCATCAGGGCCCATTCTTTTTCTTTTTTTTTTTTTTTTTTTTTTTCAGGGCCCATTCTTATGAAGCTGAGATTAAAAGATTATGTACATGAGACTACTTTCTCCAGCACTGTCTGACTAAAATCTCTAATTTTAACAGGCCCTCTGTTTATCTCCTTCATCTTTGGCCCTAGAAAACATGAAAATCAAAGTTCCCAGGTTACCAAATGCCCCTAAATTGAAAGGTAACTTTAATGCTACATGACCTCTCTGGGTTCCTGTTTTCACTTACTGTTCATGTTACTGAAAACTCAGTCCTTGTCCCTGATGTCATTCCAATAACCAGCACATAGTGTGGAGAAAAGGGAAAAATAAGTTTTATTGCTTTGCTAGCAAAGGGGAAACACTGTGAACTGTTGTCCCAGAGGCTGAGATTCTGCCCATCAAGGAAAACAGAGGGCTTTTAAATAAGCTATTCAAATGCTGCATTGGTGTGCTCTGACAGGGGGTCCCAGGTGCGCCCTGATAGTGTGTTGAAATTCACTTGTTAATTTGGGAGAGAGTCACTTCCTAGATCTTCTGGTAATATCTCCTTCCTGTGGAGAACAGATAGCACACTTATTCCCTACCTCCAGGTTAAGGAAGGGGAGAGGGAGAAGAGGAAAATAAAAACATGTCCCTTTTAAAATGAGCAGCAAAGGCTAATTCAAAAGGTAGTGGAATGAGACAGACATCATTACCCTATGTACATCTATGATTACACGAATGGTATTAATCTACATCATGTACAACCATAGAAATGAAAAGCTGTACCCCATTTGTGTACAATGAATCAAAATGCAGTGTGTAAAAATAAAATTTTTTAAAAAAGTAAAATGGACCACTGTTAAATTCAATCTCTAGTGTGCCTTACTTTCCTTTCCATTGATGGATTTATATTATTTTATTCTCATTTTTAGATGTTTTCAATGGGAGTGTCATTCAGAATACAGACTGTGCTATGCCACTTGTAATAGAGTTGGATTCCAAAACCATTTTCAAATAATCTTAAATATATTTTAAATATATCACTTAACTATCCTGAAAGTAAGAGAATTTTAGTTCTTATATGTAATATTACTGGCAGCTCCCCTATGGGAGACAAAAACCAGCAGTCACAAATCTGTCCCTGAAACACAGCTGTTCTAAGAGGCATTCTTTGTATACTATTAAAGCAATGTGGGATGGGATGTCCATTTTAAATTAATACCCCAAATAAGCTAAGAGCAATAGCAAAATGATCTTATTCTTCATCTATTTATTTCGAAAAGTCAAAACAGTCCACTTACACTGACATTTATTCTGCTTTTATTTCTGATCTAGGAAAGAAAAACCTTAAATTAAAATTGACTAATTAGAAAGATTCACATTTCAGCATATTTTCCCAGTGGCTCATAGTCCACTGTTGCCACCATTTATCCACAAGGTGGCAATGCAGGCCTTTAAAATCAAGCTGTCTCAGCCAGTAGGGCACAAGTGACTGGGTTGACATATTTTAAAGTCAGAGACAGATAAACGAGGTCCACTTGCCTCTTCAAACATAGATTTTTTTTCTTTTTTTTTTTTTTTTTAGAAATGATCAATTATAAGAAATTCTAGGAAACAAAACTGTACTTGTTTGTTTGTTTTGGTACCCGGGGGTTGAACCCAGGGGTGCTTAATCACTGAGCCACATCCCCAGTCTTTTTTATATTTTATTTTGAAACAGGTTCTCACTAAATTGCTTTGGGCTGATCCTCCTGCCTCAGCCCCCAAGCTTCTGGGATTACAGGCATGTACCACCATGCTCAGCTGAAAACTGCACATTTTTAAGCCATCATAAGGACAAAGGGAACAGTAAAGTAGATAATCTCAAGTCAATTAGGTCTCTTTTATTTATTTGTTCTTTAGTTTCAGATCTCACTCCTGATTATAATTGGTAAAGTGTTGTGTTCTGTACGTTCTCTGAATAGATAACTGTGGTAACTGATTCAGAATGCCATGTTGCAGCAAGGAGTTATGCAACCTGAGATTTTCAATTGCACAGTTCATAATCCACAATGTCTTGATTCTATAAAGTATAATTATTTAGAACCTTTCAAGGAATTGTTGATAAGTAGGTATTCAGAGATTCATTTTTCCTGTTCCAATTGATTCCAGAGATTTCACTTTTCCTCCCTCCACCAAAAGGCAAAGGTTACCTTATAAACCATAAGATTTCAGAACTGAAAGGTCATACAATGCAACACTCTCACTTTACAATTTAGAATACTAAAAAAAGAAAAAAAAAAGTTTACATAATTTTTTACTTTTTCTTTCTCTTTTTTGTTTTTGTTTGTTTGTTTTGCTATTGGGGATTGAACCCAGGGAAAATTAAGCACTAAGCCACATCCTCAGCCTTTTTCATGCTTTATTTTGAGACAAGGTCTTGCTACTTTGCTAAATTGCTGAGGCTAGCTTTGAACTTGTGATCCTCCTGCCTTAGTCTCCAGAGCCACTGGGATTACTGGTGTGCACCACACAGCCCAGCAGTTTACATAACTTTAGCAAGGACATGTATTGACATTTCCCAACTACATGCCATACCAGGATTGTAGTCTTGCCCTCAGATGTGGCATTTGGTGAACACAAAATTTTTTATGAAAGCACAATGGTGATGTGAGACTTTTAAGAAAAATAATGATTATTGCTTCAGGGGAAAGAAAATAAGACTATGTCCAAATGACACTAATCATTATAATAATCGGTTGATGAATCAATGTAATAAATGAATCATCCACAGAGGAAAATATTTAAGCTAATTGTCTAGCATTGGGCTTAATCACTGGTTGACTCCTACAATTTTTAGAATAAAATGTTGGCATTTTCAGTGAATAAAGGCAAAGTATCTAACTACCTTACGCTTAGTTTTAATCTACTTTTAAAACCTGCTAGATTGTGAGTTCTGTAATGATAGCACTGCATATATTAGTTATTAATGTATCCATAGCATCTTAGCTCATGCTGGCACATGAGAAGGGCTTGAATATCTACTGAATAACGATCAATAAGCATTTTACATTATTAAATTTGTATGTTGCCTATTAACTTTAAAATGGTTGATTGCAAAAAGTGTACATTACTAAAGAACAACAAACTATTAGTTGAGTACAGTTACAATAACTAGAGATCTAATATTACACAAAATTTTCAAGTGTGTTAACATTTGATGTTTGCTTGAGTAAGGCTTATGTCTCATACAACCACTAATTTTATTGGACCCAAGAGAGTTCTGAAAGTAATTCTTCCTTCCTTTCTGTATTATAACTCAGTTACTTTGCCAAAATAACTCTCCTGAAATGTCAAAAATTAGTGTATTTATTTAACACCTTTGGTTGTAGGGTGAGAATCCACAAATACTGTTGACAGTATGATCTTCCCCTTAAGAGACTTGCAGTCTAACAAGGCAGTTTTATCAGCAAAGATTAGCTAAATTATGCTACAACACCAAACAAGTCCCAAAACCCATTGTGTTAACATCATAAATATTTATTATTCACTCATGTCACATATTCATTGGATAGGAGTAGCATGCTATTCATGAAAATATTGCAGAGGTCCAAGCTCATTGAATAGCCTTCATCTTGAATTTGCTGGTAGCCACACAAAAGAGAAAAGAGTTATGGAGTATCCCATACTGGCAAATGTATACTCTGGTCCAGAATCGACACTTAGTATCACTTTTGCTTACAGAAAGTTTTGTTGTTATTGTTGTTGTTTTGGTCCTGAAATTGAATCTAGTGACACTTAATCACTGAGCTACATCCTTACCCTTTTTATTTTTTATTTTGAGACAAGATCTGGCTAAGTTGCTCAGGGCCTCACTAAATTGCTGAGGCTGGCCTTGAACTTGTGATTCTCCTGCTTCAGCCTCCCAAGCAGCTGGGATTACAGGCGTGCCACCAAGGTTCTAATAGAAATTTTTATTCACTAGAGCTATCATAGACTTTCTCTACACCATGAGGTGCTAGAAAAATCCCAGACAATAGAGCATCAGGAATACTTGGTGATCAGTACTAAATTATCACAGCAGAGAATTCACAATTTACAAAATTGCCAAGTATCAGAGAAGAAACTGACCTATGAGATCATCCTCAAATCCTGTATTTGGTGTATAAGGACTAAGACCAAGAAAGGAAGAAATGATCAACTATACATCACATTGTTTATCAATAAAATTGGGTCAAATCTAAAATGTCAGTCTTGGAGCTGTGTTTTTCCCAGTAATTCAAGTTCATAATGCCAGTATTCATCACCAGTCAACCTCAATATAATGTCAATTCTGCTAGCAAAATTTACTTTAAATAGATTGAGTTGTAAAAATTCCTTTTTACTTCTCATTAAGCAGACTTTATTTGTCCAGCCCCAAATATTTCACTCCTTCAAGTTTTTCTGTATGAACCTATAATCCCCTTAATCATACTACTTTTCTTTTAACTTCCACTAAGCTGTTTGCAAATTTGTAGTGTCATAAAAATGATCACTGAGTCTTCCTCCCTCCCACTGAAGTAAAATATTAGAAGGAACTTAAAGCAAAGGCAGTTCTCCACATGGAACAAAAATTCCTACAGTGAAGTGATGGCGACTTTATTTCTGTTACTGAAAAACAGGAGCTACAAAGGCAAAGGGTCACACTGTATGGATTAGGATGCTGAGCCAACAGCAGGAAAAGCCACCTAGGGGTCACAAGTAATAAGAAGGGAACTGTTGGCTGTGCAGTAGTTTGTCTGAATGTGAATAAAATCTCTTCACATCTCAGGGGTTGGCATTTGGTACTGAAATAAATTCAAAGGAACTCTTTGTTTTAATTTGCTTCTCATATGGAGAGAAATAAAAAGGTAGATTCTCCTGAGGTCTAAAAGGTACTGTTCTGCACTACATCAGGCATTCCCATTTTCAGGTTCCCAGGGTAGGACTTATTAAACAACTATGTCAGCAGAGCCTGGAGACCTGAAAAAGTGAATGCTTAATGAACCACCCACCTAGGAGTAGCTTAGGATTTGGGAGAAGCTGGCTCAGCATGTTTCAGTGCTGAGCTCTGTTGTTGTTTTTCCGCAGTGTATACCATCCCATATCTGACTGCCAAAAGAGGAAATGGAGTAAAGTAGGCTCAATACACTAATTACCCTTACAGACAACTTCACCCCTATGAAAAGCATAGGTTTCACTTTGGATATATTTGCCAACAGAAACCGACTTCAAAGCAACATCCATTGTGATTTCACTGACAGAGAATGCAAAAAGCAGTTGATAGTTTTCATTCCATTCTTGATTTCCATCGGAGAAACACTCTGGAACCAAGTTGTAAGAGATACTCTCCCCATTTTGATTTCATGGGAGGGTCCTAAGTGGCTCAATAATGGATCAGAACAGACACATACATAGCATCAGCTACAAATTCTATCTTCTTATCACAATAGTAACTTTGTGTCTGTGCATAAGTGTCAAAGGAACAGGCAGACTGAGTTGGCCTTGACTGCTCTTTGGTAATCAACCCTTCCACAGCAAACTTCAGGAAATGTCTTTTTGATGGATGGTGTTCCTGTGAGAGTGACTACGAAAGTGGAGGCAAAATGCCTTCCTACCTCAGGCTTTCCTGATGAACCATAACAACCTGGCATAGCTGGAGTGGGATCTCCAGGCATAATTGTAGCCAACTGCTTCCTTTGTGACTTGTTTCATTTTCATTTTGTTTGACAGTTCTGAAGCTGTGCTTTCCTACAGCTGAGTGGCCTGTGGCAGCTGGCTGCTGAGAGTACTTTTCACTCACATAGAGAATACACACATACGAGAGAGAGAGAGAGAGAGAGAGAGAGAGAGAGAGAGAGAGACAGAGCGCGCAAGAGTGAGAGAGAGAGGAAATGTGTGAAAAATTGAAATGGCAAGGACTATTACAGAAAGAAACTATGTGAAAAATTGAAATGACAAAGACTGTTACCGACTTGTCTTATCGTCACATACAAACTGAAATGGCTACTGGCAATCTGAGCGTTTCAGAGGTGACGGGACAGAAGACATGGCTATCAAGAATCACTCTCCACATTGGAATCCTACAAAGGTCAGATTCAAAGAAATTCTGGTTGACTCTAAATCTGAAACGCTTAAGATATCACAGTGAGAATACCATGGAAGGGAAAGTGCTTTTCTCTGCCCAATAAACTAAAAATTATTTAACTCTTCAAAACTGATTTTGCATAACTGTAACTTTGGGCACTGATGCTAGTAACTTCATAGATTTAGAAAAGTTCCAGAATAATACTCAGAAAGAGTAGCTATTGAGCTTCTTATTGAAAAAAATCATAAAATTTTTAAAGTGATAAATGCTGAATCTAAGTGAAATAACAAATATATGTAAAGTTATTAATATTATACAGTAAACATGAGCACATTGAAAGGAAGAAACTGATAATAATTTAAAAAGGTACTGATAATAATTTAAAAAGAGAGCAGGGAAATTATCATTATCACACATCACAATAAAAACTCCACTCTAACACAGGATTATAGATGAAGGAATTAGAGCTACAGAAAGTTTTTGAGAAACAGCTCCAGATGACCCATTTCCATTTCAGTGGTGGCTGAAATAATGATGCAGTTACAAGGTTAGCAGGGATACTAAATATATCTTAGTGCAAAGAAGCATTAACAGCCTCTAGTTTATCCTCTTGGGTATAAGAAGAGAAAACAGATTTGATAGATAAAAACTGTTGATCAGAGATTAAATTCTACACTGATACTGTTAATAGTATCAATAACAACAAAATTTTAAGATAACCCACCACCACTTGCTAATTTCCTGCTGTGTGCCAGGCAATTATTTTTAATATACACCATCTTGTTATAATCTTCAGTGAAAGTGTTCATTCCTGTTTTCAAGGTAAAGAAAGTAAAAAAAGAAACTCAAAGAGATTAACTGCCTCTTCCAAAGTTTCACGTAAGTAACATAACTGGAATGTGAAAAAAAACTCATGCTCCTTCCAATAAACCAATTATTCTCAAACCTGTATTTCATAAAATATTTTCTGGAAGATATTCATAGGTATCCTGCTGAAAAAGGTCCAGTTGGCAAATAATGGTAGGGAAAAAATTCACACAATTGAATGACTCTTGAAAAAGTGCAATGTACACTAGAATAATAATTGTTCTAAGAAATCCCATGAAAAATAACTGTCTTAAATTATAATGTCAAGGTTATTTAAGCATAGAATTTATTTTGCAAGAACACTTGTTAGTATACTTGAAACTGTGCTGAAAGTCATTCACTTTAGTAAAATGAAGCTAAAAATGTGGACTGATTACACCATGACTCTGTCTTTATTTCAATACACAGTTTTCATAGTACTTTCAAAACAATTCTCATTTAATCCTTATAACAACCCAAGGCACCCCTGGTAGTATTATCCCCATTTTCAAATATTGTCAAATTCAATGAGGCTATGAGTTTATGAGATATAAATAGTAAGTGGTAAAGATGGGACAAGAACTATGGCCTACCAACTCCTAATTCAGCATTCTTTGTGTTATACTTTATTTCATTGCTATAGTACTCTCTTTCTTCTAAGACTCAAAAATAAAGGCTAATATGTGTATTTGAATATATACTCAAAGACTGGTAGCAACATTTGGAGCATTGTGTAGAAATTTTAAAAATAATATTATTTGTGTAACCTACAGGTAAGGAAAAATATCTAAGGACATAAAAGCACAAACTCTAAGGCAAAATTTGAAGGATTGACTTTATCAAGTTAACAAGTGTATAAAGCCTGAAAACAGGCTAGGGTAAAAGTATAAAAAACTTTACAGGTGATAAATACAGTGGGATTAGCACCATTTTGAAACTTTCTTTCCAAGAATCTCATCAGGTGATTACAATGAAGGTGGATAGAATCCTAAGAAAATTTTCTTCATGGTACTGCCTATGGGAAAAGAAGAGCAGTCACAGATAAAATGTTATACCAATAAGGTGTTTTTGTAAGTCCTCTGGAAACCAAAAGTAAAATAACCCTACTAATTACATGAAAGATTAAAAAAGTAGGAATCAAAGGACACCACTGCAAAAATTTAACAAATCATGAGGGAAAAGGCAAGTTTAGAAACAGCAATAAAGGAAGTTTTAAACAGTGTGTAAACAATTAACAAAATGCTATTAGTAACTCTTTAAATATCAATACATTGCCTAAATATAGATATGTTAATTTATCCAATCAAAAGACACAGAGTGAGTGAATTAATTTTTCAAAAAGCCAACAAGATATCACCTATAAGAGATTCACCTTGGCTTTAAGGACACACAAAAACTGAAAATGAAGCAATATAAAAATTGTTTAACTTGTTAAACTCTTCCAAAAAATTAAAGTGGAGAGAATATTTCCTAACTCATTTTACTTGGTTAGAATTACACTTATACCAAAACCAAGTAGGGATGCTATTTTAGTCAGTTACAATTCCATGCAAATGGTAACCAAAAGAAGGCAGGGCTGGCTACACTTATATCAGACAAAAAAGCCTTTCAGTCAAAATTTTTCAAAAGAGATAAATAAGGTAACTCCATGATGATAAAGAGAGAAAATCTTTAAAAAGATACAACAATTGTAACTATATATGCTTTCAACATGGTAATATCCAAACATAAAAGGCAAATAATAACAGAAATAAGGGGAGAAATAGTCAACACAATAATAGTAAGTAAAGAAGTAACTATGCCATTTTAATGCATAGTTCGTTGAGTGGGAAAATCATTATGAAAACAACTGACTTGGATAACATTATAGACCAAACAGAACTAACAAATATATGCAGAACATTCTATCCAACATAAGCATAGTACACTTTCTTCTCAAGCATGTACAGAACTTTATTCAGGACAGATCATAAGTTGAGTCACAAATCAAGAGTAATCAAATTTAAGAAAACTAAATCATTTCAAATATTTCTTCTGACCACAATAGTATAAAACTTGAAATTGATAAGAGGAAAATGTTTGGAAAAGCACAAATATGTGGAAATTAGACAACATATTTCTGAATATTGATAGGTCAAAAAAATTCAAAAGAGAAATCAAAAACCCCATTTGTGTACAACAAATCCAAATGCAGTATGTAAAAATTTTTTAAAAAGTACTTGAGATTTAAAAAACAAAAACCAACATATCAAAACTTATGGAATCCAGCAAAAGCAGTTCTAAGAGCAAATGTTGCAGTGACAAATGCATAAACTTAAAAAGGATAAAAATCTCAAATAAAGAACTTCATATTATACCTAAGGAACTACACAAAGGAAAACAAAGCCCAAAATCAGCATAAAGAAGAAAATGCTAAGAATTGGAACAAAAGCAGATTAAATAGAGAATTGAAAGACAATATAAAATCAATAAAATTAATAGGGCATTTTAAATTTATTTGATATTTATTTATTTATTTATTTTGGTGGTGCTGGGGATCAAACCCCAGCCTTACACATGCTAGGTAAATGCTCTGCCACAGAGCTACAACCCCATTCCCTGAAAGAGGGTATTTTTTAAAAGGTGAACAAAATTGACAATTCTATAATTAAGAAATGAAAAGAGAAGACACAAATTAATAAATATTACTACTGATACCAAAGAAACACAAAGGATTATGAATCTACAATGAATAATCAGAGAACAAAAAAATCTGGATAATTGAGAAGGAATGAATATCTTTCTAGGAACATAACCTATCAAGAGCTAATTACCAAGATATTGAAAATATTACTAGAAAAATAAAAAGTAAGAAGATTGAATATATTTTAAAAAATCACCCAGCAATGAAAATTACAGCAATGCACAGAATCACAGGAGATTCTGCTAAGTATTTAAAAAACTAGTATCAATACTTGTTAAACTCTTCCAAAAAATTAAAGTGGAGAGAATATTTCCTAACTCATTTTACGTGGTTAGAATTACACTTATACCAAAACCAAGTAGGGATGCTATTTTAGTCAGCTTGTTTTTGCTGCTGCAACCAAAAGACCTGACAAAAATTATTTTAGAGGCAAAAATTTTATTTTGGGGCTCACAGTTTCAGAGGTCTCAGTCCATATATAAATGACTCCATTCCTCAGTGCCAGAGGTGAAGCAGAACATTATGGAGGAAATGTGTGGAAGAGGAAAGCAGCTGGAGATATGGCACCAGGAAGCAGAGAAATAGACAACTCTACTCACAAGGACAAAATATAAACCCCAAAGGCATGCCCTCATGAACCATATCCTCCAGCCATACCCTACCTGTCTATACTTATCACCCTGTTAATCCTTATCAAAATTAGATCACTGATTAGGTTAAATTTTTTATAACTCAGTCATTTTCCCTCTAAATTTTCTTGCTTTGTCTTACACATGAGCTTTTGGAGGACACCTAATATCTAAACCATTATAGATATTATAAGGAAAAGAAGATATCAGTCCAATCCCTGATGAATACAGAGACAAAATATCATGACTTTTATCCTGGATTTCCAACAATGATTCAACATGCAAATGAAGAATGTAACATGCCATGAAAACTACCATTCTTCACGCTCTTAATTATTTTCTTTGCTGTGTAGAAGCTTTTGAATTTAATGTCCTCCCATTTATTAATTCTTGGTAATATTTCCTGAGCTTTAGGAGTCCTACTGAGAAAGTCATCGCTGGTTCTTATGTGTTGGAGGATTGACCCTATGTTTTCTTCTAGCAGTTGCTGAGTTTCTGCTTTAATTTCTAGGTCTTTGATTCATTTTGAGTTGACTTTTGCACAGGGTGAGAAATACTGATCTAGTTTCATTCTTCTAAATATGGATATACAATTTCCCAGGTGCCATTTGTTAAAATGATTGTTTTTTTTTACAATATACATTTTGTGCTCTTTTGTCAAAGACTTCATACTAAATGAGAAGTCAGACTCAGAAAGTCAAGTGTTGTATGTTTTCTCTCATATGAGGAAGTTAGAGAGAAAAAAAGAAAGAAAAGAAAATGGAACTCATGAAAATAGAAGTGAGATAAGTACAGAAAAAAAGGAGATCTGGAGATGGAAAGGGGAGTTACTGGGAATGAAATAGAAAAATGTATGTTATGCATACATATCAAATCACAATGAATGCTATTAGCCATAATTATAATGCATCAAAACATTTTTGTTAAAAAAAAGTGTCATTAGAGGACTATATTTACTGTATTTGTATAGGTTTTTCTCTGTGTCTTCTATTCTATTCCATTGGTCTACGGGTCTGTACTTAAGTCAGTACCATGCTGTTTTTGTTATTGTACCACTGTAGTATAATTTGAGATAGAGTATTATGATGCCTCCAGCATCACTATTCTTGTTCAGTATTGTTTTGGTTATTCTGGTTCTTTTGTTCTTTCATATGAATTTTAGAACTACTTTTCTTAGTTCTGTGAAGAATGTCTTTGTATTTTGAAGAGTACTGCACTGCATCGGCATATAGATTTTGGAGACATGATCATGTCACAATGTTAATTATGCCTATACAAGAATATGGGAGGTTTTTCTGTTTTCTAATGTTTTCTTCAATTTCATTCTTCATATTCTATAATTTTCATTGTAGAAGTTTTTCACCCCTTTGGTAAGATTTATTCCCAGTTATCTTTTTTAGGCTATTGTGAATGAAATTATTTTCCTAATTTCTTTTTCAATGGGTTTATTATTGGTGGATATAAAAGCTATTGATTTTTATATGCTGATTTTGTATTCTGATACTTTGCTGAATTTGTTAAATCATCTCTGAAAGTCTTATGATGAATTTTTTTGGATCATCTATGTATATTATCCTATCATCTGTGAACTGTGATAATTTGACTTCTTTCTTTCCTTGTCTTGCTTCATTGCTCTGGCTAAACTTCTAATTACTATATTGAATAGGAGTGGTGAAAGTGAACATCATTGTCTTGTCCTTGATTTTAAAGGAAGTGTTTTCAGTTTTTCCCCATTCAATATGATGTTGACTTTGGGTTTGCCATAAATAGTCTTTATGGTGTTAAGGTAAGTTCCTTCTATCCTTAGCTTTTCCAGAACTTATAATGAATGGGTGAAGAATTTTATGGAAGACTTTTTCTATATCTCCTGAGATGATATTATGTTTTTTTTCCTTAATTCTACATGATGAGTTACACTTATTGATTTGTAAACATTGGCGCATCCTTACATTCCTGAAATGAGACGAATTTAATCATGATGATCTTCTCATGAAAGGGGATTTTATATATGATTTTCTAATATCTTATTATGGATTTTTGCATATGTTCATCATGTATATTGGTCTGTAGTTTTCTTTCTTTGATGCTTCTTTAACCAGTTTTGATATCAAGGCAATAGTTCTTTAAAGATCTGAAAGAATTCAACTGAGAATCTATCTAGTCCTGGGCTGCTCTTTGTTGGGAGGCTTTTAATTAATGATTCAATCTGATCTTCTTATTCTGGAAGATAACAGTTTAGGTTTTCACCTGATTGCTAGCTCTCTGAGTTGCCAACCAAAATTCTCCAACAGTCTTCCTACCTCCACATGCTACTGTAGAACTCTTGTTTTAATTCAGTTTCAGGAAACATGTAAAATATTGTGGTTTCATCTGATCTGCCATTTTTACCCCTCTGGTGTATTATCATTTTTATGTGCTGTTGAATTCAATTTGCAAGTATTTCACTGGGGATTTTTGCATCTATATTCATCAGGGACATTGGTCTATAGTTTTTGTTTTTGTTGTTGTGTCCTTGTCAGGTTTTGGTAGCAGGGTAATTCTGGACCCATAGAATGAGTTTGGAAGAGTCCCTGACTTTTCAATTCTATGTAATAATTGAATAAGCACTGGTACTAGTTTTTCTTTAAAAGTTTTGTAAAATTCAGACATGAAGCTATCCAATCCTGGATTTTTCTTTCTTGGGAGATTTTCAATGGATTCAATCTTATTGCTTGTTATTGGTCTATTTAGGTTTTTAAAATCATTTCAGTTCAATTTTGGTAAGTCATTTGTGTCCAGAAATTTCTCTATTTCACCTATATTTTCCTATGTGTTATAATTTTTCAAAATAATCCTTTGAATTTCTGTGATATCAATTGCAATGTCTCCTATTTCAATCCAGTTTTATGTGTTTGTCTTCTCTGTGTATCTCTCTGTCTCTGTATCTCCTTTTTTTGTCCTGGGTAAAAGTTTTTAAACTTTGTTTATCCTCTCAAAGACTCAACTCTCTGTTTCACTGATCCTTTGTATTATTCTTTTAGACTCTATTCTTTTATTTCTGCTCTGATCTTAATTATTTCTTTCCTCCTATCGTTAGAGGGTAAGGCTTGTTCATGTCTTTCTAAAACCTTGAAACATATCATTTGGCTTTTTATTTGAAATCTTTCATTTTTTTTTAAATATGGACACTCATTGCTAAAAGCTTCCCTGTATATTGCTTTTTCTGTTTCCCATAGGTATTATTTTGTTTTGTTTCCACTTTCATTTGTTTTAAGGAATCTTTTTTCATTTCCTTCCTGATGTTGTCAGTGACCTACTATTTGTTTAAAAGTGTGTTGTTCAGTCTCCATGTATCTGTATAATTTCTAAAGTTTCTCTTGCTGTTGACTTCTAGTTTAAACTCATTGTGATGTAAAAAAAATAAAGGATATGATTCCTGGTTTTTGGAATTTGTCAAGACTTGTTGTGTGACCTAAAATATGGTCTATTCTCTAAAAAGTAACAAGCATGTGCTAATGAAAAGAATACAGTGACAGACATCAGGTGCAGCCCAGCGCACAGACGGGTAAGAGTTCCCACTCGGGACGTCAGCCCAGAGCACTCCTGTGGGTCCTCCATGGGGCCCCCAGAACAGACCGGAGGTGAGAGTCTTCAGCACGGGAAGTGGGCACTGAGGAGACGTCACTTAGTTCGTCTTCTCCCAGGGGCCCAGCCCAGAGGTCTGCGTTCAGCTCAGCCAAGTGCCCCGAGAATTCCAGGTCCAGGGAGGTGGACACAGAGACAGACATCAGGCTTAACCCATCACGCAGATGGGTGAGAGTTCCCCACCACGGACTTAAACCCAGAGTGCTCCTGTGAGACTTCTGAGGGGGCAGCAGGCACAGGGTAGAGGCGGGGGCCTTCAGTGTGGGGGAAGCAAGCAGAAAGTGCACACTTGAGGCTCCCACACGGGGAGGCCAATCCCAGAGGCCTTGTCTTACTCCAGCCTGGCCTCAGCCTGTGGTCTAGTGCTACTGAAGACTAGAAGGTGAGAAATTGGAAACCTGCAGGGACACCACTTGTTTTAAGGAACGATGCTGCTATACCTCAGATTCTCAAGGATAGAAGGGAAGATACCTGAACAACATGAGAAGACAGGGGAAGAAAGTGTCTCAAACAAACCTAGAAACTTCATCAACAGAATCCAGTGATAACATGGTAGGAGAAATGTCAGAAAAGGAGTTCAGAATGTACATAATTAAAATGATCAGAGAAGGAAACGATGAGATGAGAGAGAAAATGCAGGAAATAAATGATCACACCAATCAACAGTTTAAAGAAGAGCTGCAGAAAGCAGAAGATCATTTCAATAAAGAGATAAAGATGTAGAAAACAAACAGAAATCCTTGAAATAAGGAAACAATAAACCAAATTAAAAACTCAATAGACAGCATAAGCAGCAGGCTGGATCACCTGGAGGACAGAACATCAGACATTGAATAAAAAATATTTAATCATGAAAACAAAGTTGACCAAACAGAAGATGGTAAGAATTCATGAACAAAGCCTACAAGAATTATGGGATATTATGAAAAGACCAAATTTAAGAATTATTGGGATTGAGGAAGGCACAGAGATACAAACCAAAGGAATAAATAATCTATTCAATGAAATAATGTCAGAAAATTTCCCACATCTTAAGAATGAAATGGAAAATCAAATACAAGAGGCTTACAGGACACCAAATGTACAAAACTACAATAGGTCAACACCAAGGCATATTATAATGAAAGTACCTAACATACAAAATAAAGATAGAATTTTAAAGGCTGCAAGAGAAAGAAATCAGATTACATTCAGGGGGAAAACAATACAGTTATCAGCAGATTTCTCAACACAGACCCTAAAAGCAAGAAGGCCTGGAATAATGTATTCCAAGCCCTGAAAGAAAATGGATGCCAACCAAGAATCTTATACCCAGCAAAACTCACCTTCAGATTTGAAGATGAAATAAAATCCTTCCATGATAAACAAAAGCTAAAAGAATTTACAAATAGAAAGCCAGTACTACAGAACTTTCTCAGCAAAATATTCCATGAGGAAGAAATGAAGATCAACAATGTAAACCAACATAGGGAGGAAATACCCTAAAGGAATAGCCAAATAAAGGAGAAACCAAGTCAAGTTAAAAACCAAAAATAAGCCATAATGATTGGGAATACAAATCATATCTCAATAATAACCCTGAATGTTAATGGCCTGAATTCATCAATCAAAAGACATAGACTAGGAGTTTGGATTAAAAAGAAAGACCCAACATTATGCTGCCTCCAAAAGACGCACCTCATAGAAAAAGATATCCACAGACTAAAGGTAAAAGGATGGGGAAAAATATACCACGCACACAGACTCAGTAAAAAAGCAGGGATTTCCATCCTCATATCAGAGAAAGTGGACTTCAAGCCAAAATTAGTTAGACGGGATAGTGAAGGACATTTCATTATCCTTAAGGGAAGCATAAATCAGCAAGACATAACAATCATAAATATTTATGCCCCAAACAATGGCACATCCATGTATGTTAATCAAATCCTTCTCAACTTCAGGAACCAAATAGACAACAACACAATAATACTGGGTAACTTTAACACAACCCTCTCACCATTGGACAGATCTTCCAAGCAAAAACTGAGCAAAGAAACTAAAGAACTCAATAACATAATCGCTAATTTAGACTTAACAGACATATATGGAATATTCCATCCATCAAGAAGTGAATACACTTTCTTCTCAGCAGCACATGGATCCTTTTCTAAAATAGATAATATTTTATGCCACAATGCTACTACTAGCAAATACAAAAAGATATACTACCTTGTATTCTATCAGACCACAATGGAATGAAATTAGAAATCAAAGATAAAATTAAAAAAAAAGAAACTACTCCAATACGTGGAGATTAAATAATATGCTATTGAAGGATGCATGGCTAATAGAAGACATCAGGAGAGAAATAAAAAAATTCTTAGAGATCAATGAGAACAATGGTACAACATATCAAAATCTCTCGGATACTATGAAAGCAGTGCTAAGAGGAAAATTTCATTTCATGGAGCACATTCAATAAAAGAATGAAAAGTAAACAAACAAATGACATCACATTACAACTTAAAGTCCTAGAAAAAGAAGAACAGTACATCACCAAAAGTAGTAGAAGACAAGAAATAATTAAAATCAGAGCAGAAATCAATGAAATTGAAACAAAAGAAACAATTCAAAAAATTGACAAAACAAAAAGTTGGTTCTTTGAAAAAATAAACAAAATTGATGAACCCTTAGCCACACTAACGAAGAGAAGGAGAGAGAAAACTCAATTTACTAAAATTTGTGATGAAAAACAAAATATCACAACAGACTCTAATGAAATACTAAGCATAATTAGAAGATATTTAGAAAATTTATACTCCAACAAAATAGAAAACCTGGAAGACATCAACAGGTTCCTAGAGGCATATGAGCCACCCAAACTGAATCTGAAGGACATACACAACTTAAACAGATCAATTTCAAGCAATGAAATAGAAGAAATCATCAAAGGCTTACCAACAAAGAAAAGTCCAGGACCAGATAGATTCACAGATGAGTTCTATAAGACCTTCAAGGAAGAGCTCATTCCAATACTCCTCAAAGTATTTCATGAAATAGAGGAGGAGGGAACCCTTCCAAACTCATTCTATGAAGCTAATATCACCCTGATACCAAAACCAGAGAAGGACACAT
>JAJEJO010000426.1:440926-466247 GCA_020662805.1 Glaucomys volans
ATCAGCAATGTGAAGAGAGAGCCTTCAGAGTGGGAGAAAATCTTTGCCATACACACTTCACATAGAGCACTAATCTCCAGAATCTACAAAGTACTCAAAAATCTTTACACCAAGAACACTAATAACCCAATCAATAAATGAGCCAAGGAAATGAACAGACACTTTACAGAAGAAGGTCTGCAAGCAATCAACAGATTTATGAAAAAATGTTCAACATCTCTAGTTATAAGAGAAATGCAAATCAAAACCACCTTAAGATTTCATCTTACCCCAATTAGAATGTCTTTTATTAAGAATACAGGCAACAACAGGTGTTGGCAAGGTTGTGGGGAAAAGGGTACTCTCATACATTGCTGGTGGAATTGCAAGTTGGTGCAACCACTCTGGAAAGCAGTGTGGAGATTCCTTAGAAAACTTGAAATGGATCCACCATTTGACCCAGCTATCCCACTCCTTGGCCTAGTCCCAAAGGACTTAAAATCAGCATACTACAGTGATACAGCCACATCAATGCTCATAGCTACTCAATTTACAATAGCTAGATTGTGGAACCAACCTAGATGCCCTTCAATAGATGAATGGATAAAGAAACTGTGGTATATGTACACAATGGATATTACTCAGCCATAAAGAGGAATCAAATTATGGCATTGGTAGGTAAATGGATGATGTTGGAGACTGTCATGCTAAGTGAGATTAGCCAATCCCAGAAATCCAAAGGCTGAATGATCTCTGTGATAAGTGAATGATGATGCATAGTGCGGGGTTGAAGGGAAGCATGAATGGAGGAAGGATAGATAGCATAGAGGGAATGGAGGGGTGGAGTTGGCATGGGCGGGGTAAGAATAATAACCGAATGAGACAGACATCATTGCCCTGTGTACAAGTATGAATACACAGATGGTGTGACTCTACTTTGTGTACAACCAGAGAAACAATAGCTGTACTCCATTTGTGTTCAATGGATCAAAACTAAATGAACAAAAATAAAAGATATAAAAAAGAAGAAGAAAGTTATGGCATTTGCAGATAAATGGATGATGTTGGAGACTGTCATGCTAAGTGAGATTAGCCAATCCCAGAAATCCAAAGGCTGAATGATCTCTGTGATAAGTGAATGATGATGCATAATGCGGGGTGGAAGGGAGGGAAGAATGGAGGAAGGATAGATTGCATGAAGGGAAGGGAGGGATGGAGTTGGGGTGGGGGATTAATAATAATAACAGAATGAGACAGACATCATTGCCCTGTGTACATGTCACACAGATGGTGTGACTCTACTTTGTGTACAACCAAAGAAACAACATCTGTACACTCCATTTGTGTTCAATGAATCAAAATAAATTAAAAAAAGGAAAGAATACATATTCTTCAACTATTAGATGTGATGTTCTATAAATTTCTCTTGTCCATTTGATCTATAGAGCAGCTTAACTCTGATGTTTCTGTGTTGATTTTTTTGTCTGAGTAATCCATATATGGTGAGAGTTGGGTATTAAAATTCCCCACTAATATTTTATTGGAGCCTTTTAAGTCTAAAAGTCTTCATTTTATGAAAATGGGTGCTCCATCACTAGTTGTAATATGCAGCTATTGACCTGTTGCTTTGACTCTTCTTTGTGAAAGATCAGGGAAATGCTGGATATATCTTTTTTGTTTGTTTGTTTGTTTTTGTTTTTTGGGGTTTTTTTTTTGGTATTGGGAATTGAACTCACGCACACTCTACCACTGAGTCACATCCCCAGCCCTGTTTTGTGTTTTATTTAGAGACAGGATCTCACTGAGTTGCTTAGTGCCTCACTTTTGCTGAGGTGGCTTTGAACTTGTGATCTTCCTGCCTCAGCGTCCCAAGCCTCTAGGATTACAGGAGTGTGCCACCATGCCCAGTCTTGATACAACTATTTGGCCACCTTTTCCCTTTCCACAGATGAAAATCACATGTACTTTTTCTAAGTGAAAGAAACCAGATGCAAAATCCACACATCATATTATTCAATTTATTTTATATTTTGAAAAAGAAAAAATTATAAGATTGGAAAACATATGTGTAGTTCTGAAATGTAAGGAGGAGGGACAAGGGCTTAGTTATAGAGTAGTCACATAATGGACTTTATAGGGTGACAGAATTATTTGGTATAACACTCTGATAGTGAATATATAACTCTACATTTGACAAAATTGAACACCACAAGATTATTTATTGTTAGTGTTTTAGTCAACTTTTTCACTTCAGTGACTAAATGACCTGACCAGCACAACTGTAGAGGAGGATGAGTGAATTTGAGGGCTCAAGGTTTCAGAGGTCTCAATCCATAGATAGCTGACTCCATTATTTGGGACTCCAGGTGAGACAGGAACAGCATGGCAGAGGAGTGTGACAGAGGGAAGCAGTTTACATGGTGATCAGAAAGGAGAGAGACTCTCCACTCTCCAGATATAAAACAGGTATTATAGGTATATAGGAATTATAAAGCTAAAACCAAAAGAACTGTACACAACACCATATGTGGATAGATGTGTTTCTCGGAAACATATGGTTCATAGATTCTGAAACTATGGACCTTGATTCTCTCCATCAGAGAAAAAAATTACAAATAAGCAAGGAAACAGCATAGGATAAATCCTGTAAAGATATACTGGAGTCAAAGTTATTAGTATAAATTGATGTGCTCATGTTTATTATAGCACACATATAGATATATACATAAATAAATACAGATATGTGTATATTTGGATTACCATGGATATAGTTCCTAGTTCTGTCTACTGAGAAACCTAGAAGCTGTGAAGCCTAGTAGCAAGCCACATGTCTAGCGCCCATATTTTGTTTTTTAATGGCATTGTCCTATGAAAGTAACCATGAGAAATGGTTGATGTCAGGAATGGGGCATGGAAAATACAAGATGAACATGGAGCATTTTCTAGTGTCAAAAACTACGGAGTACTAGAAATCCCCAAATGATGGGATATTTTAAAGGGATACAGGGTCTAACTTGATTGAGCTCTAAATGGTCCAAGATTAAACAATTTGAGCAACAAAATAAGTGACAACAGCATTGAATTATAAGCCAGAGGATTTAAAAATATCCATTGTTCTACAGATAAACATAAAATATTTCATAAATCAGAAATAGGTGCAAATATCTCTTAGAGAAGAATTCTTAATAAGTAGAAATTGTGAAATAGAAAATTGCCACTAGAATTCCACTATAGTAATTGATTCTGGCAAGATTCATTGACAAATGTAAAAACTAGTAGGTGAAACTTTAACTATAAATATGATATATTGCATAACCTTCAATTAACCCCATCCACATATTTGTTAGTTACTGTGGTAGTTTTAAGACAGGCCCATAGATTCCTTGATATTTATCTGTGTAGTAAGAAGAGTTTTTAAATTTCTTTTCCCTTAATTGTGGGTTGAATTTAGTGACTTAAGTCTAGAGAACAGTTTACAGGATAGGAAAAATTTTAAATCTATAGTGACTATCCTTGCAGAGCTCACCTTTCCAAGTGATACCAATTAGTATCACCAGTAAAAAGCCATTACAATACCATGTACCTCTAATGTGATATAATGAGTATATTGCTGATGTGATTCCTCCCCCAAAGTCACAACCTCATTCTAATCATGAGAAATGATCAGATCAACTGAAGTTGAGGGATATTCAAAATACCTAGAAAGTACTCTTCAAAAATGTTAAGGTCATAAAAGCAAGGGAAGACTAAAAAATTGTTCTGACTTAGAATAGACTGAGGAGACATGCAAACAAAATGCAAGTTTCAACCTGTATCAAATCCTGGAACAGAAGAAGAACATTAATGGAAAAACTATGGAAGTCCAAAAGAAGTCTGTGCTACTGATGCTAATACTGCAATACTGATGCTAATTTCTTAGTTTTGATAAATATAGTATTGCTATTTAAAATAAAGGATATTTGGGAACACTGATATCTTTGCAACTCTTCGGTACATTTTAAATATATCAATATCAAGGATTAAAAAATATGGTAGAACTGAACGTTTGAATACTCTGATATAGAAGCAAAAAATCGACATTTATAGAGCAGCATGAATTTATCTTTAGGATCTAACGCTGAGTGAAAGTAAGACAGATACAAAGTTTATAGCACAATATGAATTATGTAAAACAAAATTTCATATACATATGACTGTAAATTGGAACACTCACTTCTAAAAACAATGGAACACTACCATGCTGTGTTGAAATTCATCTATCCTGTGATTTGGCATTTATACTTCAGGATATAGATCCTAAGGAAATCATGGCATATGTGCATTAGGAGATGTAATACTTTCTAAATAAATCATTATATATATGCACTAGGAGGTCTAAGACTGCTTATAGCAGCATTGTTAGCCATAGCAAATAAAACAGAACCAAAAAAAAGCCACAATCAAATATCAACAATTACTGGAAACAATATCAGTGTCCCATGGTGGGGAAGTAGATAAATAAAATATGATAAATTCAAACAAAGTAAAGTTATGGAGCAGTGAAAATGAAAGAATTTCAGCTGCACAGCCACATAGACACAAAAAACATGGCTTAATTTTAGGAACACAATGCTGAAAAAAAAAACTAGATTATATATAGAATACGACTACTTCTATAAAGCACAAAACAAACCAAACTAAATGATATATTGTTTGCAGATATAGATGTGTGATGAAACTTCAGAAAAACAAGAAAAACAAGTATGTGATAAACACATAATTAAGGATAGTAGTTAACTCTGAGAGATGGAGAGAGAGGGACCATTGGGTTAGAGGAAGAACATGGATACCATAATATTGGTAATGTTCTGGTTCTTCAGTTGGATGGTGGGCACACAGATGTAAATTTAATTATGCTTTATAATTTACATATGCTATATATATCATTTTATAGCTATCAAATATTACATCCTGAAATTAGAGGAAAAATACATGTATTCAAAGCAGCAACTTGCACTCCCACCAGCAATGTATGAGTGTACCCTTTTCCCCACATCCTCCCCAACACCTGTTGTTGCCTGTGTTCTTAATAAAAGACATTCTAATTGGGGTAAGATGAAATCTTAAGGTGGTTTTGATTTGCATTTCTCTTATAACGAGTGATGTTGAACATTTTTTCATAAATCTGTTGATTGCTTGTAGATCTTCCTCTGTAAAGTGTCTGTTCATTTCCTTGGCCCATTTCTTGACTGGGTTATTAGTGTTCTTGGTGTAAAGATTTTTGAGTACTTGGTAGATTCTGGAGATTAGTGCTCTGTCTGAAGTGTGTGTGGCAAAGATTTTCTCCCACTCTGAAGGCTCTCTCTTCACATTGCTGATTGTTTCCTTTGCTGAGAAGAAGCTTTTTATATATTTTAAAAACACATGAAATTAATGAAGCATATTGATATAGTGTCAAGTTTTGGGGCAAAAAGAACAAGACATGGGTGGATAAGTGAATGTGCAAACAAATGTATATAGAAAACCCAAGAAAATATTCTTGCATGATTCATGGCATTCCATGACTGATGCCTATGAGTTAGTAAACACCTACCCCTAAGATCTTCTCCCAAAATGTTAAACATGTGTTCCAGAAATTACTCCTTTAAAGAAAAAAAAAGGTCAAGTTATTATTTGCCATATTCTGCTCTATTTTTCCTTTCAAAATTCTCTTGATTGCACATTTTTCATTTGGTAAGGTAAAAGCATGGGAAATCTGCTAGATTTTATAAAATGGTAAAATAAATGGGCAGTATGAGTGTTGAGGAGACCTAAATTATACTGTGTGGAAATATTAAATTCTTATTGAATGTGTACTTGAAGTGCAGTAATTGAAATGGATGGGTAAATCTTATGAGTATTTCCATAGAAAACAATACCAACTGATTCCGATCTTAAATTGTCACTGACTGTCTAAAGAAAACACCTGTGATTCTGGAATCAGTTAATGGAGAAGGAAAGAGTACTTTCACCTTGCTTATTTAGGCCTACGTTTTTGAGACTTTGGGGTTTTTTTTATGAAAAACAATTTCACCCATTTTGTGGGGTTTCATGTAATAGATACTGTAAATTACTCCTAATAATAGGGAAACCTACATAGATAGACTATTTAATATTATTGAGTAAACACCTCCTCATTTTCCTTCACCCTTTCCCTTTTCCGCCCCCCACCCCTACCTTATTTTGTCCTCTCCTTTTCCTCTCCTAATAGCAACACAAACACTGAGGTGAGGGTGGGAGTGATTACTTGGAATTTCACGAAACTAGTTTTCATAAAGATCTGAGGATGGTTTCTCTAAAGTTTTCAGAGTTCCTAAAGGAGCGATAGCTGAGATTTAAATAGCTTAGGTTCAATCTATGGTATGGTTTGGATTGTTAATGTCCCCCAAAAAGCTCATGTGAGGAAAACCTCATCAGTGGATAAATCAATTTGATGAATCAATAATCTGAATGGACTACTGGGTAGTAACTACAGGAGGTCGGGCATAGCTGGAGGAAGTAGGTCACAGGGGAGAGAATCTTCTTGGAATTACTTATCTTGTCACTGGCTCCTCATTCTCTCTCTCTGCTTCTCAGCTGCCATGAGCTGAGAAACTTTCTTCTGCCATGCCATTCACCCATGATGTCTCACTCAGGTCCAGAGTAATGGAATCAGCCAACTATAGACTGAGCTTCTGAAACTCAGCATAAAATAAACATTTTCTCCTCTAAATTGTTCTTGTCAGGTGTTTTGGTCACAGTAACACAAAGCTGAGTAGTAAAAATGAAAAAGGTAAGATAAATGAATCTCATATTTGTAGCAACACATTATTGTCCAATTTCCACATATATATTGGCAGATATTTACCAATTAAAAACTAAAATTCTTAGATTTTACTGGTGGCATCATTGACACAATTGATGAAAATAACACTTCCTGAACTTGAGCTATATCTTACTTACCTTAAAAAGAGAGAAGTTATTATGAGTTGGACCTCTGATATACTTTTGATAGGAAAAGTAATATACCTTCTCTCTATTGATATTCTCTTCACCTGAACTGTATGTACACATGCTCATTTGCACACATGCACACATAGCACACATTATTAATGTAAGAGAAAATTAGGCAGCTCTTACAACACTCATTTTTAATAACAGTTAAATTCTTGGAGAAGTATGAGTGTTGAAGGGCACTAAATTATACCCTATAGTTGGATTATATTCTTGTTAAATTTGTGCAGAGGTGCAATGAATGAAATGGGTAAGTCTTATTAAGTATCTCCACAGAAGTAACAGAAAAAACTCATTCCAATCTTATTTAGATAAGAGTTTCAAAGATGCTGATTTTTGCCCTTTGTAGAAAAAAGTCAAGATTTTTAGAATTTAAAAATCTAAGTTATTTCTACATTTGGTGTGAAAACTACATACTTAATACATATTTATAGTCAATATATATCCCTAATGAATGAATATTTTATTGACATAGTTAATTGGTCATAAGTGGAAAAACAAGTTTTTTGTTTGTTTTTCTTTGGTTGTGTGGTTGTTTTAGTACTAGGCATTGAACCCAGGGGTGCTTAACCACTGAGCCACATCCCGGCCCAGCCCTTTTTATTTTTTATTTAGAGACAGGGTCACACTAAGTTGCTTAGGTCCTTGCCAAGTTGCTGAGGCTGGCTTCGAATTCACGATCTTCTTGCCTCAGCCTCCCGAGCAGCCGAGATTACAGGCAAGCATGTGGAACTGCGCCCGGTTTATTGAATATGTTTTAATAACAAACACTGTTTTAATTTTAAAGGAAGATTTTCCACAGAACCAAGAAAACAATTTTTTTTCTAAGTAATAATAATGAGGAAGTGACAAACAGCAAGTAGTAGAAAGTGCCTCGCAATTAGGAGATAATCTGTATTTTCTGGATGAATAAATAAATGAGGTAAAATGGAAAGAAGTGTAGATTGAGGACTTAACAAATGTTCTTCAGGCAATAAATACTACTTAGCTGCATGTGCTTGATGAGGGACAATTTACCATTCGGCTTTACTTTACACATTTATAAAAACAAGATAATATGTCATATGATCTCTGAAGTACTTCACAGCTCTATTACATTATTTTACTTTTCAAGTTATACTAATGTATGAAAATCTATGTGCGATCCCAAACAAACATAATCATGGTGGAGCAAACCAGGGAGGTATAATTATTACAATAATTGTATATTATATATTTCTTCAATTGTTATTGAAAACAATAGAACACAATGTAATATTTCCATTATTCATTATCTCAAGAGACAGATCTGAAAATATAACATGATCTCACAATCTCTAGCTCAATCCTTTCCCCACAATTGTGGAATAAGTGAAATTATTTTGTCAAGTAATCTAAGGGTTAATTTTTTTTTTTTTTTTTTACTTGCAGCTTATACTCCTCACACTGCGCTAAGCTCAAAGAATAGAAAGTAAATAAAAATTATGCCTGGCTTTGTTTTGTTTACATCCAAAAAGAAGAAACAAATGCCAAAAGAAATATAGTTTGATAAATGCTTTGATAGGGAATGTGTGCATTCTCTGAGACCTTAGTAGAAGAAATGATAGATTACTGAGTTGATCCTTGTGAATTAAGTAATAATTTGCCATTTAGAGAAGGAGAACTGGTCACTGCAACTGAAGTAAATAGCAAGAATAAAGGCACTGAATTATAAGGTTGGTATCTGGAGGGATTAGAAAACTTGCCACATGAAGAAAAATGGGATGCATATTTTTAGAATGAGACTGAAAACGTAAGTTGGAACCAGGTTTGGAAAGATCTTGATTTCTGTGCAGGGGAGCAAAAATTATATTCTCTGAGTCAATAGTTTTCAAATTGTACTTCAAGAAGCCATGAAGTTTCTTTTTTAAAAAATGTAAATCAAAATTATTTTTAAATGGATACATAAACACAAACTCATACATATTAGTAGGCTAATGTGATGTTTTAATACATGTGTATATAAATGTTATGTGATGATTAAATCAAGTTAAGCATATCTATTTCCTTCAATATTTGTTATTTCTTTAAGGTAAAAGCTTTTAGAATCCTTTCTTCTAGCTTTTTGAAATGTACAGTACATTATTGTTGTCACAGCTACCCAACTATGCAATAGCACACCAGAACTTCTTTTTCCTCTTCAACTATAGTTTAATATCCATTGATGGACATTTTCCTCATCCTTCCCTACCCCCTGGTTTCATCAGCCTCTGGTAAACACTGTTATACTCTCTACTTCTATGAGATCATTTTTTTGATAGTTCACAAATGAGTGAGTGTGATACTTGTCTTTCTGTGCTTGGCATATTTTCCTTAACATAGTGATTCCAGTTCCTTTCATGTTGTCGCAAATAACAGATTTTCATTCTTTTTGATGGCTGAACAGTAGTCCATTGTGTATATGTACCATGTTTCCTTAATCCATTCATCAGCTGATAGTGCTACAGTGAAAATGGGAGTTCAAATGTGCCTCAGCTGCACTGGAGGGAGTAGATAGGAAGATTGGACAATAAATCTTGTTTTTTTGGTACCAGGGATTGAACCCTGGGGTGATCAACCGCTGAGCCACATCCCCAGCCCATTTTTGTGTTTGATTTAGGGGCAGAATCTTGCTGAATTGCTTAGGGCCTTGCTAAGTTGCTGAAGCTGACTTCGAACTTGCCATCCTCCTGCCTCAGTCTCCCAAGTCGCTCGGATGACAGGTGTGCACCACCGCTCCTGGTGACAATAAATCTTGAAGACAATTTTTATGATAAAAGGGCCATAGAACATTAGAAAGTTTTCAAAGATGGTTAACCAAAAAATATATGATCATAATTTAGGGATAAAGCAGTAGCAACAGCACATGAATGAATTTTCAGTAGGGATTGAATTCAAAGACCAGTTAGAAGGCTCTTGAATTGCACCGCTAAAGGAGGATAAATGCCCTAAGAAGGGAGTTCTTCAATTAAGGAAAGATAATGTTTAGGAAATCTAGGGGTGTAGTTAACTTATAGAGTGTTTGCCTAACATGATCAAGGCCTGCATTCAATCCCCAGAACTGTAAAAAAAAAAAACAGAAAGGAAAAAGAAAAATGACTTTTATTTCTCATTTCTTTATTTTTTATTTACTTTTTATTGGTGTATTATAATTATATGTAATAGTGGGATTCATTATGTCATTTTCATACATGTACATAACTTAATTTTATCAGTCTCATTCCCCAGTACTCTACTCTTTTCCTCCCTCCCCCTGATCAACTTGTTCTACCCTACTAATCTCCACTCTATTATTATTAATATTCTTATTATTTTAATTAGTAGATTACAATTACATATAAAGCAGGATTAATTGTGGTATATTTGTACATGATCCTAGCATAATTTGGTAGATTTTGTTCCCTAATACTTCTCTATGCCCTTTTATAACGTAGCATACATCTTTTAAAGAATGTTATATCAAATATTCATATTTTAAGTGTTTCTTCAGTATGAATTCACCTGAGGTCATATACAAGCCTATAATATAGCAAATATTTTAAAGGATCATTACTTTACCATTTAGATCTTATTTAGCATAAGAAGTCTGAAATTTAATACTAGAATTTGATTTTACCCATTATTCTCAGGATTTTGGAGGTGGAGAGAATATTAAAATAAGTAGGTTAATTAAGAATTGGAGCTGGGTGAAATGATCCATACCTGTAATCCCAGCAACACAGGAAGCTGAGGGAGGAGGTTCACAAGTTTGAAGACCGCCTCAGCAACTTAGGGAGACTATCTGAAAAATAAATATAAAAAGGACTGGGTGTGCTCAGTGGCAGAGAACCCTTGGGTTCAAAACTGCAAATAAATAAATAAATAAATAAATAAATAAATAAATAAATAAAATTGCATCCAAGAACATCAACTTAATATTTTGCCTACTAGAATAATGCTTAGTATTACATAATGCTTAGTATTACACAGAGTAGCAGTGACTTCCCCTTGTAAGATTGATAGCTTTGCCTGTTTCAGTTAGTAAGCTATAATGTGTAGATGATTCCTATTAATCAAATTTAAGCAATCTGTATCGTTTAGATGATTCCTATTGATCAAAGTTAAGCAATAGTTTTTCTAGTTCACTGCCTATTTCAATGCCATGCCACTTCTAATTGGTCATGTTATAACATTGACATGCACAAAGATGTGGGAACTGCTCTTTACTTAGAGTGATTAATGCAAAAGAAAAACAGAAAATTAGTCTTAAAACTCATTTTAATAATCTTTTAATCATTAAATTTAACAGATTTTCACAGATATGTATATCAGAAATTAACTGACAATCTGTTAGCCCTGATCATTAATTAGTTCTCTAGATTTTGAACTTTGCAACAATTTCATATTGATCTTTAGAATCATTATGCTCTCATGACCTAAGTATGAATGATCTTATGACATCAGCTAAAATAAATTTTAGATATTTCATAATTTTTAGAATAGTATAACTATTAAAAGTAAAATGAACTATTTAAATATTTTCTTAATTCATGCTCACTTATATATTATATATCTCTTACTTTGTAAGTGCCACTCATGATGGATGAAATGTAGTTACCTATTCATAAATTTTTCTAAAAACATTTTTTTGTAAGATTTAAGGCACAAGCTATGATATTAGGCTCTGACCATGTATGCATGTAACCAGGATAACTGGATATTTTTACCATGTATCCTAACAGAATCACTGCATTTTACCACATAGTCATTGCTACCTCACTAGCAAATACTTATGAGTATTTCATACATCCTAACCTTGCACCAAAGAGAGTTTAGCAATAAATGATTTTTAAGTAATACCAGCACAATTGAAATAAGAAAACACTTGACACAATGGTCACATACCACTTTTTTGCAAAATAATTTGGCTAAAAATCTGCAATGATTATGCAGTGAAATATGGCATCTCTTTACTGACTATAGAAAGGAGTAACATTGCAGAAAAATTCTGGGAACTGGAACCCAACCTGTATTCAAACCAAAGTTTTGCTTATTATTTGTGTGACTTTGGGAAATTCATGTACTTTTCCTGAGTCTTGTTTATTTCCTTATATAAATAGAGACAATAATGTGTGTATCACAGAGTTGATGAATTGAGATAAAGGATATAGAAGACTCTAACAAGGTGTTTGATAGTAGATGTTTAAATACTTGAAACCAAAATATTTGGAAACATATTCAGATGACTGAATTCATTTCTAATTTGTATATTTGAGTAATTTAGAATTCTAATTTTCACTTTTCAATGACTTTCTTGAAGCTCTAAGGGAATAAAACTGCTTTGATTCATTCGTAAAATTAAACAATAACTCATTCTATGGTAACTTCATACAGAGAAGAAAGTATGAATGTGATCACTCTTTAAAAGTTAATACAAATTCAATTTGATAATTATATAAATGAAAGTTACCATTTTCTTTATGATTTACCATTTTCTTTACTTTAATGTAATTTACACACATTTACCTTAATGTAATTTAATTTATATTCTTCCTATATCCAAAAATAATATAATGTGATTTTTAATGTTAAAAGATATAAAGTGAACAAATAAATTGGTTATAACCTTATTGGTTTCCTTGATAAAAATGTTAATAAAATGTTAAAGGGTAAAGTGAGTACAACTTTTTCTTCGCATGAATATATTTTAATATTTTTGAGTAAAACTATCCTTTTAGTGTATCATAAGGTCTTTATCTGATTATTTATTTTTGGAAATAATGTTAAGTACTCAAGGAATAAAGCAACCTGTGTTTTTGTGCCAAAACCAATTCTAGTCCAGCATCAACTTAAATCACTGTTGCACATACTATGGAATCTCAAGTTAGAACAATAACCTAAATATTGACAGGAACCAATAACTTTGGCATCTGTAACATCCTTTTCTCCGTGACTAATGCAATTATTTAACCAGGAAGTGATCTAGAATATTCCCATATTTTACTATATCAGATACTTATTCATAGGTCTTTATAATTTTGCCATTTCCCATTTTATCATCAGATATTATATTAAAATTGTCCACTGATTCAAGATAACCTGCTTCAATGACTCTTAAAGTTCTTTTACATAATACCCCCTAAAGTAAAAATAGTATCACTTACTTCAAATGAATGAGCTCAGTGGTCGCATATAAAAAGAACAGTAGTGACTTCCCCTTGTGAGGTGATAGTTCCTTTGGATATAATTTCAGAAGTATATTGGCAATTATCTAGTGTAACTATTCCTAATGGCACAAATACCTTGCACCAAAATCTTAACGTTTTGAACCTGTTCTTTCTCAAAAGACTTTCTAACTCTCGAACAAAGCCCCTAAATTGTACTTTTGAAGCATAGCAATCTGCAAACAAATTGAGATGTTAAAAAGTTGCAAAGGGGACTGGGGTTGTGGTTCAGTGATAGAGCACTTGCCTGGTGCATGTGAGGCACTGGGTTCCATCCTCAGCAACACATAAAATAAATAAATAAAATGAAAGTATTGTGTCCATCTACAACTAAAAAAAATATTTAAAAAAAAAGAGGAAAAGGGATATCTGAGAAAATTTAATGGGATTTATTTTTAACAAATGCTTCTGGACATTATTTAAAGTTTACATCTCTCATAAAATCACAGATATGCCAGAATCTCTAGAAAATATATTACCCTGAATCTTTCCACTGTCATTTGAATAACATCACCTAATTCACACTTCTTGCAATGTCATCAGATGAAATTTGATCTAATGATTATTCATGTGGTCCTGCCTTTTAAAGACAATTTATTTCAAATCTTTAAATCTACAAGCAGAATATATATAAAAACACTTCACCATGAAGGCTGTCGTGTCTTGACAGATCTTAAGATATTCTAGAAATTAGATGCCTATGACAAGAATTATTTGCTGAGATATAATATTGCCTTTTATTAAAATATATCTCTTTAAAGTTTGTGACACATATTGGGGAAATTTCACTAATTAAATATCACTTTTCCCCTGGGCAATTTTATGGGTCAAAAAAGGTGCCAGTAGATGAATGCATACCTCTTATGTGGAGAAATTGGGGAAGGATATTGTAGGCAGAGAGAATATATATTTGAGGATTCATGAGTAGTTTGGTACAGCTCAAGCATAAGGTGAGTTAGTGACAGGAAATAAATTAATAAGGGAATTTGTAATTTTAATTGGTAGGCAATAAGAAGATATGACACATTTCAAAGATATAATATAAACAGATTTGTATCTCGAGAATCCAAAAAAAAAAAAACAGTACTTCGAGTAAGATGAAGCATCTCTGCAATATGAGTTGTGATAGCTGTACCAGACTATTAAATTCATTTGTGAAACTGAAATCTCTGAACAGTGACCTGATGTGTTAGTGAGAAATATAACATTAATAATTCAATGCAAAAGTGTAGAGCTAGCTGAAGCAGGGATGGTGAGAGACCTTATTGAAACAGTTAGCAGCTTTAATTCTATTTATGTGAACAAATACTGACCTCAAACTCCAGAGTTCTTCAACTAAAAAAAAAAAAACAAAAAACAAAACAAAACAAAACAAAAACCCCAAAACAGAACTCTTTTCAACCTAGGAAGTATCAATAAAAAGTATGAGAAGTTGTATTCCATGATTCCAAAATAGTCTCAAATTAGCTCCTACATAATATCTAATTTTAAGTAGTACTGACTCTTAAGAAGACTGCTTGAATAAGAAAATACAACTGAAAATTTCAACTTGTTAGACATATTTGCTTAGAATATTCTAATGGATTATAGAGAATTTTTACTCCAAACAATTTTATTTTGACAGAACTGATATTGAACTATTCTTTCTGGAAGTAATTAGACAAGAATGTGACTGTTTTCATCAGCATATGCAATAGTCCCTTCCCTATCCATAGTTTTATGTCCTACAGTTTCAGTTACTTGTGGTCCATCATGCTCTAAAAAGTATTAAATAGAAAATTCTAGAAATAAACAATTCATATGTTTTAAATTACATACTGTTCCTAGTAACATAATGAAAACTCATGTGATCCTGTGAATCATTCTTTTGTCCAGCATGTCCATAATGAATAGGCTGCCTGCCCCCTAGTCACTCACTAACCATCTCTGTTATCAGATAAACTTCTATAGTATGGCAAAGCTTGTGTTCAAGTAACACATCATAGGCTAACATTATTTCATAATGCGTTCATCATTAATTTCATCTCACCATGGAAGCATT
Organism: Glaucomys volans; assembly: GCA_020662805.1. Taxonomy (NCBI): domain Eukaryota; kingdom Metazoa; phylum Chordata; class Mammalia; order Rodentia; family Sciuridae; genus Glaucomys; species Glaucomys volans. The sequence continues at coordinate 456,158 of JAJEJO010000426.1, forward strand.
GTATCATAGCACATCATCATAAGATGAAAAGTGAGTACAGTACACTAGGATATCTTCAAAGAGAGAGACCACAGACTTTTTATATAGACTACATACTTTTATTATAATATAATTATTCTATTTTAGTATTAGCATTTTATTAGTCTCTTTCTGTGCTTAATTTATAAATTAAACTTTATCATGCATATGTATGCATAAGAAAATATATATGTAAAATATTAAAATTATATGTATATATATACACATACACACACAAAATTTATAATGGATGCTTTCTAAAGCATCTACTGGGCCACTGTAGTCTTAGAAAGCATCCTTAGAAAGGGGAAACTACTGTATGAAGCTTATAATTTGAAAAAAAGGAGAAAGAAAAAAAAAGAAAAAAAGTCATCAGTTTAGACTGTATTGCAACAGTCATCTGGTTTTTGTTTGTTTACTTCTTTTGTATTTTGGGGGGAGGTTTTTTTTAGTACCAGGAATTGAACCTAGAGACACAACCACTGAGCCACGTCACCAGCCCTTTTTTGTTTATAATTTAGAGGCAGATTCTTGCTGAGTCACTGAGGGCCTTGCTAAGTTGCTGAGGCTGGCTTTGAACTCACAATCCTCCTGCCTCAGCCTCCTGAGTGGTGGGGATCACAGGTGTGGGCCACCATGCCCAGTAGTCATTGTTTTTGTGAAACCTGTTAACTAGCTAAGAATGCATATTGTTATTACTGTTAGTATTATAGTTGTTATTGTTATTATTATACTAAAGATTCAGAAAAATTGAGAATGGAATCAAGGAGGAAAAGAAGGGGGTAAATGAGGAGAAAAGGGCTATTTGATAGAGATAATGAAATATTTATATGCTATGTTAATATATAATATATAAATATATACAATATATTTTTTCTATATGTGATTGGCAAAAATTTTTGTTCTCAGATATATATTTTTGTCATCTCTAGTATATATGTATATATTTACTTGAATATATAGTACATATAAGTATATATGTAAGTATATATAAGTATATATTAAGCATCTATATAAAGTATATATAGTATATTTAAAATTTGTATAATATACATACTATATAATATATAATACATAGCATGTATATGAATATAAGTATATATATACTATAAACACATATATATATAAACAATAAATAGGAGATGACTAAAATATTTATCTGACTATAAAAATTTCGGTCAATTATTTGCTCAGAGGATAGTTAGTTACAACTTGCATTGACAGTAAGACATATATTGAGATTAACTAAAAAATTAATAGGGTTAATTAAGAGGGAATATATAACAAACATCTGATGTACTACTTTTTGGTCTTTTACTTTAGCTTGCTTCAACACAGAATTAAAACCTCTCATCATATGGATCTTGGAAAAAAAATACTTCAAAAGAATCCCAATGCATTCATTTGCAAGACAGAAGAGTACATTTTTTAAAGTAAATGCTTAAATTAAATTGTTGAACTCTAGTATTTAAAGGTAAATTTTAGTCAGGTGTGGTGGTGCAGGCCTGTGATCCCCGTGACTCAGGAGACTGAGGCATGAAGATGTATTTAAAGGGCAAAAAGGAAAACAAGATATGCTGTTTTACATCAGAGTTCTGCTATTGAAGCAAAAATAATAGATTTTGGGTAAGTTGTGCCTAGAATCTCTGAAGCATGCAACTACAAGAAATTAAGGGAATTAAACAAAAATGCAGCAATTTTTGGATGTGTTTTATCCTGGAATTTTATTACATTGGCATTAGTTCTATTGACTGTGGAGTTTTAAAGGTTTTCTATACATATGATCATTCTATCTTTAAATTATATTGTGTATATTCCTTCCTGGTCAAGATAACTTCTTCTTTTTCTTGCCTAGGTGCTCTTGTTAGGAATTACTGTACTATGTTGAAAAGAAGTGACAAGAGTGGCATTCTTGTATTCCTGATCTTAAAAGAGAAGCTTTAAGCTTTTCTCCATTTAATATAATATTAGTTGTGGACCTTACACATATGGTCTTTATTATGTTGAGATAATTTCTTTCCATCCTTAGTTGTAAGTACTTTTTTATCATAAATTAGTGTTGAATTTTGTCAAATGATTTTTACATCTATTGATACAATCAGGTGAATTCTGTCCTTCATTCTGTTAATGCGGTGTGCTGTGGGGAGCAGAATCAGGCTTGGCTCAGCCATGGGATATAGAGGTCTGACTCCCAGGAATTGGTAGTCATGAGAGACTGTTTCAGATAGCTGGGGAGTAGGTGGCCCTGTACAGAGTTGGCTTACCATCTGAGGAAATGCTAATTCTCTAAGCACATGGCTTCTCTAACTCCACCCCATCCTGTTCCTCACAGAAGAAGTCCCTCCCAGTCTTGACCCCTTTACCTATGCAGCTGTAAATAAAGTTGAATGTGGGCTTCTCCATATTATTGGAGGCGAGATCTGGTATGGCCAGATTCATCACACCTTCTTCCATTTGAAAAGATTATTGGGTCTTGTTTTCATTGATGAGATAAGTTTATTAGTAATTAATTTATAGCCTGCACCATCCTCTGACATAAATTCCTTCCCTCATCCATGCTGGACATGGCTGAACTCCCCACAATGTGTCACATTAAGTGATTTGTGTATATTAAACCATCCTTACATTTCAGGGATAAATTCCACTTTGCCAAGGTGTATTATCCTTGTAATGTGCTGTCAATTTGATTTAATTTGGTATTTTCTTGAGTATTTTGAATCTATGTTTATCAGTTGTACTGGTCCAACAACAAATTACCTATAAAGTCAATTTTTTAAAATACCATTTACTTAGATCAAAGACCTAGGAATTAGACCAGAAACTTCACAACTGGGAGGAAAAATGCAGGTCAGCATAGCAAAGTATAGGCATAGGCAACAACAACTCCTTCAGTAGGACTTCCAAAGCTCAGAAAGGAGTACCAAGAAGTAATAAATGGGATGGTGTCAAGTTAAAAATCTCCTGAACAGCAAAGGACATGAGCAGGAAGAGAGGACCTACAGAATTAGTGAAAATCTTTGTCAAACACTCATCTGACAGGATTAATATATAGAAGATATAAGAAAAAACTAAAAAACTTTCCACAAAGGTACAAATAACCCAACTAATAAATGGACAAAGGAACTAAATAGATACCTCTCAATAGAATCACAAAAGGCCAATAAATACTTGGAAAAAACATTCAACATCTTTAGGGAAATGCAAATCAAAACTCCACTAAGATTTCATCTCACTCCTGTCAGAATGCAAGCTATCAAGAATACAAATAATAATAATTACTGGATAGAATATGGGGAAAGCAGCACTTTCACACTGTTGATGGGATTGTAAGTTAGTACAACCACCAGAGAAATCAGTATGGATATTTCTCAAAGATTAGGCAAGGAACCACCATATGATTAAGCTATACTACTCCTTCATATTTATCCTAAAGATTGGTATGTGATACATGCATACCAAGTTTATTAGCAGCACATTTAATAATAGCCAAACTATGGAAACTGCCTGTCTATCAAAGGATGACTGGATAGAGAAAATGGCACATAAACACAATGGAGTTTTATTTAGCCATAAAACAGAGTGAAATTATGTATTTTGCAGGAAAATGAATGGAACTCAAGTGCATTATGTTAAGTGATAGAAGCCCAACTCAGAAAACTAAGGGTCATATATTTATCTCATATGTTGAAGCTAAAGAGATGAAAGGAAAAAAAGTTGGGGGAATCTCATGAAAATAGAAGTTGACCAGTAGAGTACAGGAAGAGGCTTGGCCTGGGTTGGGGACATGGAGACATAATGGGAAAGTACTGGGGAATAAAATCAATGATATATTTTTTGTGTGTTTTTGTTTTGTTTTGTTTTGTTTTGTTTTGTTTTGTTTTGTTTTGGAACTGGGCATCGAACTCAGGGGCACTCAGCTACTGAGCCACATCCCCAGCCCTATTTTTGCATTCTATTTAGAGACAGGGTCTCACTGAGTTGCTTAGTGCTGAGGCTGGCTTTGAATCCACGATCCTCCTGCCTCAGCCTCCCAAGCCGCTGGGATTACAGGCATGCACCACCATACCTGGCTGAAATTATATTTTTATATTGGGTTCATATACAAATACACAACAAAGAATTTCAATATTAGTATAATTATGTAACAGTAAAAGAAATAATACCATTTTATTAGCATCAAAAAGAATAAAATACTTAGGAATAAACTTAACCAAGAGTTGAAAGACTTATACATGGAAAAGTACAATATATTAATTATAAAAACACAAATAAATGCAAAGACATTCTATGTTCATAGATTAAAATACTTGCTGATACCAAAATATCCATATTATTTGTATCAGTGCATTTTCTGTTGCTATAACAAAATGTCTGAGATTGGGTAATATGTAAGAAAAAAGGTTTTTTAGCTCACAGTTCTGGAGGTTCAAAAGCATCGTACTAGTTTCTGCTTGCTTCTAGTGAGGGCTGCCTGGTAAATGGCATCACAATTGTGAGTATGCATGCAAGGGCAATGACATGATGAGGCAGGAAGCCCCAGAGAGATTAAATATAGATGTGCCCTTTTATAAGAAGTCACTCTTGCAAGAACTGACTCACTCCAAAAGATCAATATTAATTCTTTCTAAGGACAATGCCTGCAATGACCCAAACAAATTCCACTTGGTCTCACCTCTTAAACATTTTATCACCTCTCACATGGCCACATTGAGGACCAAATTTCCAGCACATGAACCCTTGGGAGATAACCTCAAACTATATCTAAACCATAGGAAAATCCAAAGCAATATACAGAATCAGTGCAATTCCTGTCTAAACCTAAATAGCATTTTTATACAACTAGGAAAAAAAACACTATTAGAAAAGCCTGCCAATTGCTAAAGAATTTTAAGGAGGAAGAACAAGCCTAAAGGTATCACATTTCTGGAATTTGCAAGATATCATAGAGTAACAGTAATGAAAACAGCACAGTATTGGTTTAAAAACAGACACATATGATTTATCAAAATGCATAAATGCACTTTACTGTCATGTATAACTAATTATAACAAATGAAAAGAATTTTTTAAAAAGATACATTGACAAGTAGAACAGAACAGAAAGCCCAGTAAAAAAGCCCTATTCATTATACAGTCAATTGATCTCCAAGAAAAGTGCCAATGGAACGTGCAATGAGGACAGATTTTTTTTCAGCAAATAGTGCTGGGAAAACTGGATAGCAATGTGTGAAAGAATAAAATTGTTTTATCTTTCACCATTCACAAAAATCAACTTAAAATAGATTGGTCTTAAACCTAAAATCTGAGACCACAAACCTTTTAGAAGAGAACATATGGAATTTTGGACTTTAAATTGGCCCCCACAATCATTTCTTGGATATGACAAAAAAAGCACAAATGAAAACATTAAAACATAAGTCATTGTACATCAAAATCAAAATCTCTACACAGCAAAAGAAACAATGAATAGAGAGAAAAGTCAACATAGAGAATAAGGAAATATATTTGCAAACCATGCATCTGATAAGGAGTAATATCCAAAATACATAAAGAATTCTTACAACTCAATAGCAAAAAGCAAAGAAAACCAAACAAAAACCCTCTCCAAATAACTCAATTAAAAAATGGGTGAAGGACTGAAATAGACACTTTTCCCAAATTGACATATGAAATATATATGGGTATATAAAAAATGCTTGATATCCCTAATCATAAGGAAATCAAATCAAATCAAATCAAAATCACAATGAGCTATCACATCATATCTGTTGGGTAACATTATAAAAAACTCAAGATAACAAATGTTGATGAAAATGTGGTGAAATTGAAACCCTTGTGCAATGTTGATGGCAATGTAAATTGGTGCAGCTGTGAAAGAAAACAGTATGAAGTTTCCTTAACAAAACTAAAAATAAAACTAGCATATGATCTAGCAATCCCACTTTTGGGTATATATCCAAAGCAATTGAAGTCAGTATGTTGAACAGATACCTGTACTTCCATCTTCATTGTACTATAATTCATGATAGCCAAGTTGTGGAAACAACTTCAAAGTCTACCAAAAGATGAATAGACAATAAAAAAATAGCACTCAATTACAGTGCCCCCCACATTTAATAATGTCCCAGGAAAAACAAGTAACTTACTACATTAATATTGTCATGGTTTGGATGTGAGGTGTCCCCCAAAAGCTCACATATGAGACAATGCAACAAGGTTCAGAGGAGAAATGTTTGGATTGTGAGAGTCTTAACCCAATCAGTTAATTAATCCCCTGACAGGGATTAACTGAGTGGCAACTGAAGTGGTAGGGTGTGGCTGGAGGAGGTGGCAATTGGTAGAGTGCCTTTGGCGTATTTATTTTGTATCTGGTGAGTGGGCTTTCTCTCTCTGTTTCCTGATTATCGTGTGAGCTGCTTACCTCTGTCACACTCTTCTGCCATAAAGTTCTGTCTCACCTGGAGCCCCATGGAATGGAGCCTGCTATATATGGACTGAAACTTCTGAAACAATTTCCCCTAAAATTGTTCTGGTCAGATCTTCAAGTCTAAAACAAATGTTTTTAAATATGCTGCACATTACATGGTACAGCAGAAAGAGAATTATCTTTGGAATCATACATAGCCTGGTCCTGATCTTGGCACCCAGTCTGTCTTAGAGTCCTATCATTTTCTATATAATAGATTCTGTAACTATGTTCAATGTGCAATGATTCATAATAGCCAAGATGTGGAAATAACCTATATGTCTATCAACAGAAAAATAGATAGCGAAATGTAGTATATACATACAATGAATTTGCATTGGTCTCCACAATGGTTTCTTGCATATGACACAAAAATACAAATAAAAACTCAGTGAATAGCATCATTTGAAACTCATGCATATGAAATCTAGGTATAGTAGAAAAAGTATTTTGAATAGTTATTTTGCAAATTAATTGAATTACTTTTGTAACAAATATAATTCCTTGAATATGATATACATAGATGTTCATAAAGGATTATTACTTCCCCCCCACCGCCCACACACACACTGATTTTTTTCTTTCTCAAAAGAATTAAATGATGCAAATTTTACATGGGGACATGGAGAAGTTCAGGAAAGAAAAAAAGTACCTAGCATAAAATTAGATTTTAAGCCTAGTTTCCTGTATGGCAACACTGCATTAAAATAATCTGCCTCACAGCATAATGACAGAGCCACAATACACATGAATAAATAAGAAAAACAGGCTCAATATATTATGAACAAAAAGATTATTCCATCTCAGAGCAGACATCTTAAGACCCCAAGTACGTGACAACTTGCCCATAATTTGAAGATACTACAAATTCAAAAGTGAGAATGGGCCATACTTCTTGGTGTAAGGCCTTGATTATTTGGTTTGTAATCTGATGAGTGGAATTAAATCTATAACAATAAATAGTAGTCATTTGATGATAGGTTCATTCAACCATGATACCTCCCCTTCAAAAGAAAAAAAAATCACAACTTTAACTTTCATATATATTTAAATTTTATCTATATTTCTTATTCATCAAAAAATGAAATGTAGGGGCTGGGGAATAGCTCAGTTGATAGAGTGCTTGCCTCACATGCACAAGGTCATGGGTTTAATCCCCAGCACCAAAGAAAAAAAGGGTTAAGAAAAAACAATGAAATATAAATCCAAATAAGTTGCAAAATTACTTTTAACAAATTTTGGCTACAATTACAACTATTGGGGGGCTTATATCACAAAAAACAAATTTTCCAAAGATTATTCATTTTTATAATCAATTTTTACTACAGTGTACTGACAATCTGTCAACTCTCAACAAAATCAAACACCTTTTCTCATATCCTTTCTTTTCCTACCTCATGATTCTCACTAAGCAAGTTTCAACATAAGGAATACTTCTATAATTTCATTTGTCATGCAACACCATTCTTTAGAATGAAGTATAGTTCTGCATTTTCCTGAAAGCTTCTCATAACAGCACTCCTTTTCTAAAAATTTCCAAGCAAGAAAACCATATGATCAACTGCAGGACAACCCTCAGATTTTTATAAAATATGTCTGTATAATTTCTGTTCTGTACTCCCCTTGCCCTAGTCAAAATTCTCAAAATTATTTTATTTACTTAGTCTACCGATATGGAATGAATATTCAACAGTCTTTTTTATTAGGATTATAAGCAACTTGAGGGAAAGCATCAAGTCCTAAAATAATGTGAGAGCTGTTTTTCTTTCTGTCTTTTCTGTGAAAATAAGCTAAAAAAATGCATTTTGTGGGGCCATTTCATAGATAGAGCCTTATAACATATAAATTTAACTGATATTATCCACCACAATCAAAACAATTCTCTTATCCAACTGACACTTTAAATGGATTTATTAAATTCTGTCTTTGATGTTTCATAAAGAGCAATATTTTTGATGCAGGATATTTAAAATAACAACTTCAAAGATATAAATGTCTCTAATTATGTTCAGGAAAATTTTATCATTTTTCTCATCTCATAATTCATTAAGCAATTTACACAAATCCAAAACTTTTGGATTTTTCTACTACCATTAAAAAATTACATTCACGTTTTATGTATTTAGGAATGTATCTATTTTTGTTTCTGGAATTCCACCATAAAATTGTACACATCTAGAGATCACACAAATATTGGTAAAAATCGTTCCTACAGTCCAAAGAGAGCCAACACATGATGGGCAGCACAAGAAAGATTTTGGTAAAAAATGTAAAACATTCTGCTCTTTTTGTGCAAACTCATCTTTGAATGCAAGAAGGTGTGCTGTTCTAGTTATTGAACTTCTGAATCAAAAACATAATGTAATGAAGCAGGAACAGGGTAGATATAAGAATCAAGGGGAACATTCCTACTATACCTGTTTTTTCTAGCATTTTGAGCATGAAGGGGTGCTATATTTTATCAAATTCTTTTTCTGCATCTATTGAAATAATCACATGGTTCTTGACTTTAAGTCTGTTGATGTGGTGAATTACATTTATTCATTTCTGGACGTTGAATCAACCTTGCATCCCCGGGATGAAACCCACTTGATCATGGTGCACTATCTTTTTAATATGCTTTGTATGCGATTTGCTAAAATTTTGTTAAGAATTTTTGCATCTATGTTCATTAGAGATATTGGTCTGAAATTTTCTTTCGTCAATGTGTCCTTCTCTGGTTTTGGTATCAGGGTGATATTAGCTTCATAGAATGGGTTTGGAAGGGTTCCCTCCTCCTCTATTTCATGAAATACTTTGAGGAGTATTGGAATGAGCTCTTCTTTGAAGGTCTTGTAGAACTCGGCTGTGAATCCATCTGGTCCTGGACTTTTCTTTGTTGGTAGGCTTTTGATGACTTCTTCTATTTCATTGCTTGAAATTGATCTATTTAAGTTGTGTATGTCCTCCAGATTCAGTTTGGGAGGCTCATACGTCTCTAGGAACCTGTTGATGTCTTCTAGGTTTTCTAATTTGTGGCGTATAAATTCTCAAGATAGCTTCTAATTATGTTTGTATTTCATTAGAATCTGTTGTGATGTTTCCTTTTTGATCACAAATTTTAGTAATTTGAGTTTTCTCTCTCGTCTTTGTTAGTACGGCTAAGGGTTTATCAATTTTGTTTATTTTTTCCAAGAACCAACTTTTCATTTTGTCAATTTTTTGAATTGTTTCTTTTGTTTCAACTTCATTGATTTCCGCTCTGATTTTAATTATTTCCTCTCTTCTATTACTTTTTGTGATGTACTGGTCTTCTTTTTCTAGGGCTTTAAGTTGTAATGTGAGGTCATTTATTTGTTTACATTTCATTCTTTTATTGAATGTGCTCCATGCAATGAATTTTCCTCCTAGAACTGCTTTCATAGTATCCCAGAGATTTTGATAAGTTATATCATTGTTCTTGTTGATCTCTAAGAATTACACTGTAAAGATTATCACTTTACAGTGCTAAGCCCACAGCTAACATCATTCTAAATGGAGAAAATTGAAAGCATTCCCCCTGAGAACTGGAACAAGGCAGGGATGCCTTCTTTCTCCACTTCTATTCAACATCATCCTTGAAACTCTA
>JAJEJO010000426.1:476464-496015 GCA_020662805.1 Glaucomys volans
TGCATCATTCTTCCTCCCCAGGATTGTTTTGGCTATTCTGGGTCTTTTGTTCTTCCATATGAATTTCATGATTGCTTTCTCTATTTCTATGAGAAATGTCATTGGAATTTTTATTGGAATTTCATTAAATTTATATAGAACCTTTGGAAGTATGGTCATTTTGATTATATTAATTCTGCCTATCCAAGAACATGGAAGAACTTTCCATTATCTAACGTCTTCCTCAATTTCTTTCTTTAATGTTCTGTAGTTTTCATTGTAGAGACTTTTGTTAGACTGATTCCCAAGTATTTTATTTTATTTGAGACTATTGTGAACAGAGTTGTTTTCCTGATTTCAGTTTCAGATGATTCATCGCTTATATAGATAATTGCATTTTATTTATCTGTGTTTATTTTATATCCTGCTATTTTGCTGAATTCATTAATTAGGTCTAAAAGTTTCCTGGTGGAGTTTTTTGGATCCTCTAAATATGGAATCATGTCACCAGCAAATAGTGATAGCTTGAGTTCTTCTTTTCTTATTCATATACATTTAATTACTGTGGTCTGTCTATTGCTCTGGCTAGCATTTCCAGCACAATGTTGAATAGATGTGGTGACAGTGGGCATCCCTGTCTTGTTCCAGTTTTTAAAGGGAATGCTTTCAGTTTTCTCCATTAAGAGTGATGTTGGCAGTGTTCTTAGCATAACTTGCCTTTACAATGTTGAGATATGTTCCTACCATCCCTATTTTTTCTAGTACTTTGAGCATGAAGGGGTGTTGTATTTTGTCAAATGCTTTCTTAGCATCTATTGAAATAATCATATGATTCTTAACCTTAAGTCTATTGATGTGATGAATTACATTTATTGATTTCCAGAAGTTGAACCAACCTTGCATCCCTGGGATAAACCTCATTTGATCGGGGTGCACTATCTTCTTAATATGTTTTTGTAAGCGATTTGCCAGAATTTTGTTAAGGATTTTAGCATCTATATTCATCAAGGATATTGGCCTAAAGTTTTCTTTTCTAGATGTGTCTTTCTCGGGTTTTGGTATCAGAGTGATACTAGCTTCATAGAATGAATTTGAAAGGGTTCTTGCCTTTTCTATTTCATGAAATACTTTCAGGAGTATTGGTATAAGTTCTTCTTTGAAGGTCTTGTAGAACTCAGTTGAGAATCCATCTGGTCCCGGGCTTTTCTTGGTTGGTAGGCTTTTGATGGCTTCTTCTATTCCATTGCTTGAAATTGATCTGTTTAAATTGTATATGTCCTCCTGGTTCAGTTTGGGAGGAGCATATGTCTCTAGGAATTTGTCAATGTCTTCAAGATTTTCTATTTTATTGAAGTATAGGTTTTCAAAGTAGCTTCTAATTATGTTTTGTATTTCAATGGTGCTGTTGTGATATTTCCTTTTTCATCATGAATTTCAGTAATTTGAGTTTTCTCTCTCCTTCTCTTTGTTAGTGTGACTAAGGGTTTATCTATTTTGTTTACTTTTTCAAAGATCCAACTTTTTGTTTTGTCACTTTTTGAATTGTTTCTTTTGTTTCAATTTCATTGATTTCAGCTCTGATTTTAATTCTTTTCTGTCTTATACTGTTTTTGGTGTAATTCTGTTCTTTTTCTAGGGCTTTGAGATGTAAGGTTATGTCATTGAGTTGTTGACTATTCTTTCCTTGAATGCACTCAATGCAATGAATTTTCCTGTTAGTACTGCTTTCATAGTGTTCCAGAGATTTTGGTATGTGGTATCGTCATTCTCATTTACCTTTAAGCAATTTTTTTATCTCCTCCTGATATTTTCTGTTATCCATACTTCATTCAATAGCATATTATTTAGTCTCCAGGTGTTGGAGTAGTTTCTGTTTTTTCTTTTGTCATTGATTTCTAATTTCATTCCATTATGATCCAATAGAATACAAGGTAGTTTCTCTATTATTTGCATTTACTAAGGGCTGCTTTGTGGCATAACATATGGTCTATTTTAGAGAAGGAGCCATGTGCTGCTGAGAAGAAAGTGTATTTGCTCATTTGTGGATGGAATATTCTATATGTGTCTGTTAAGTCTAAGTTATTCATTGTGTTATTGAGTTCTATGGTTTCTTTGTTTAGTTTTTGTTTGGTAGGTCTGTCCATTGGTGACAGTGGTGTGTTAAAGTCACCCAGAATTATTGTGTTGTAGTCTATTTGATTCCTGTAATTGAGAAAGATCTGTTTGATGTACATGGATGGGCCATTGTTTCAGGCATAAATATTTATGATCATTATGTCTTCTTGATTTATGGTTCCCTAAGGAGTATGAAGTGTCCTTCTTTATTCCTTCTCACTAACTTCAGCTTCAAGTCCACTTTATCTGATATAAGGATGGAAACCCCTGCTTTTTTATTGAGTCCATGTAAGTGGTATTTTTTTTCCCATCCTTTCACCTTTAGTCTGTGGATGTCCTTTTCTATGAGATGAGTCTCTTGAAGGCAACATATTGTTGGGTCATTCTTTTTAATCCAATCTGCCAGTCTGTGTCTTTTGATTGATGAGTTTAGGCCATTAATATTCAGGGTTATTATTGAGATATGATTTGTATTCCCAGTCATTTTGGCTTAGATTTGATTTTTAACTTTACTTGGTTTCTACTTTAATTGACATTTCTTTTAGGATAGTTCCTCCCTTTGATGACTTTCATTGTTGTTGATCGTTTCCTCCTCATGGAATATCTTGCTGAGAATATTCTGTAGTTCAGGGTTTCTCTGTGTAAATTCCTTTAATTTTTTTTTTGTCATGGAAGGATTTTTATTTCATCTTCAAATCTGAAGGTTAGCTTTGCTGGATGTAGGATTCTTGATTGGCAGCCATGTTCTCTCAGAGCTTGAAATATATTGTTCCAGGCCCTTATAGCTTTTAGGATCTGTTGATATCTGTATTGGTTTCCTGCAACATGTAATCTGTTTCTTTTCTCTCACAGCCTTTAAAATCCTATGTTTATTTTGTACATTAGTCATTTTCATTATAATGTGTCTCAGTGTGGATCTGCTGTAATTTTGTGCATTCGGTGTTCTGTAAGTCTCCTATAGTTGAATTTCCATTTCATTCTTCAGGTTTGGGTAATTTTCTGATATTATTTCATTGAATAGGTTGTTCATTCCTTTGGTTTGTATCTCTGTGCCTTCCTCATTCCCAATAATTCTTAAATTTGGTCTTTTTATGATATGCCATAGTTCTTGTAGGTTCCATTCATGATATCTTACCATCTTCACAGTTTGGGCAACTTTATTTTCAAGATTCAATATTTTGTGTTCAGTGTCTGAGGTTCTGTCTTCCATGTGATCTAGTCTGTTGATGATGCTTTCCATTGAGTTTTTTATTTGGTTTATTGCTTCCTTCATTTCAAGGATTTCTGTTTGGTTCTTTTTCAGAATCTCTATCTCTTTGTTGAGGTGATCTTTTGTTTCCTGTAGTTGGTCTTTCAGCTGCTTATTGGAATGGTCGATCATTGCCTGCACTTGCTCTCTTAAGTCCTCATTGGCTTCTCTGAACATTTTAATCATGTATATTCTGAACTCCTTTTCTGGCATTTCTTCTACCATACTGTCAATGGATTCTATTAGTGTAGAATCTTGGTTTGTTTGGAACACTTTTCTCCCTTGTTTTTTCATGTTGTTCATGTATCTAGGGTATTATAGTTTCTGCCCTGTAGGCTTATAGTGACCCATAGTTTTCTGAAACCTCTTATTTAAGGGGGGTTATCAATATTAGCAACACCCAGTGCAGACAATATGCAGCTGTAAACCAAATAGCCCCTATGAAGACTATTGTTACAGTAGTCTTTTTGTTACAATATTGTTACAATATTGTCATAATAAACAGAGAGGATGAGTTCAATTATTATCTACAGTACAAAAACAGATTTGCAATGAGGGCTGCAGTTTCTAATGGAGGACAAAGAGGATGGGGATGGGTGTAAGATGTAACTGTTAACAGTGTAAGAAAAGTGTGTGAAGAAGTTCTAGCTCATAGGAAGAGTGAAACTGTAGTCAAAAGAAGTTGGTTGCTAGCATGAGAAAAGTGAGAAAAAGCCCCTGAGGAAACAGGTAAAGAAAAGGAAATTCAAGAGCAAGAAAAGTAAAGAAATAAATATTTAAAAGCTTTCACAAAGGAGAAAAAAAATATACACTATAACAGTCATATACTATTCAAACCTCCCAGTCTTTAGTAGCCTGAGACATGAGAGGTACCTGACAATGAGCTTCCAGTCTCCAGCAGGTGTCTCAGGATGGAATTTGCTCCATCTAATGACAGTTTCCCCTTCATGGATAATCCAAGATGGCTGCACTGGCTTCCAAATGTGTTAGCAAATGGGGAGATGCAGCACAGGGTGTGGGCACCGAGTCTGTGGGGTGCAGTAGGTCATGCCGGGCCCCTGGAGGTGGTGTGCTGTCAGTCAAGCTGGGGGTTGTAGAGGTGGGGTGCTGTCAGTTGGGCTGGCAGTCCTGCAGCTCCTGACTTTTTTTTCCCAAAATGACGGCAGCCATGTGTAACCAAACCTGCGGGTACTCTAACAGTGAACTTCCAGGCAACAACAGGCAGCTGGTGATCCACTAATGGTATGCAGGCTCTCAGGCTACTGGCAGACGATCGCAGATGAACCTCAGTTGGTGGGCAATGGGTAGGTGAAAGGCAGGCCATGGGCAGGCCAGAGGCAGGCAAACAGGCAAGTGACGGATGATAGGCGGTGGTCAGTGAGCAATCTGCACTCAAATGTAGCCGCTATGCTGATAGACTGCAGGTGATCGAGGTAGACAGATGTGGTAAACAGCAGGGGATCAATGAGGAGTAAAGACTGCTTCATGGAGAAACAGATTTTCCTCTGTTTGAATACTGAGTTAAGGAGCTACAAGGAATGCAGCCTCCCTCTAGTCCGTTATCTTGGATCCTCTCTGCTGCCGTACATACATTTTTAATTGTGATATACATTAACGTATACTTTGACATTTTTGTTGCTGTGTTTTTGATGTTGCCTAAAACAAAGTCATGAAGACTTACTCCTGTTTTCTTCTAAGAGCTTTATATTTTCAGTTTTTTCATTTAGATCTATGATCCATTTTTACAGCATTTCTCTATGTGGTATAAGATCAGGGGTCCAACTTCATTCTTTTGCATGTGGCCATCAGTTATCACAGTACCATTTCTTTAAATTTTTAAAAAATTTATTTATTATGGATGTTGGAAACCTCAAATGAACTGTGGGTATGTCTAAGCCATCTCTAAGCAGAGGTGTCCCTCGAGAACTCTCAGTGTAATGTCACTTATCTGAAACTGCTTCACTGCATTGGTAAATGTCTTGCTCAAAGACAACTCTGTGATATCGTGGATTTTATTGGCTCAGACAGTCCTAGTTTCATACGCAACTCCCTGGAGGCAGAGAGAAAAAACAGTTTCTCAACTAGCCTTGAGGCGCCAGCTGCCTGGAGGAGGAAGAATTACTATGCTAGTGATAAGTCCCCAATCTGGCTAACTTCCACATAGCCTCTGGCTTCTTATTTACCTTGAAGGACCCCTCCTCACATTACATTTCTTTGGTGTGTTTCACTATAAATAAAGCAGCTGCAGGCTTTTTCCTTTCGTTAGGATCAAACCCATCGGGTCTTTTCCACCCATAAAACCCCTGCCTTGAAAAATATTTTCTGTGTTTTTTGCTTTATTTCTTGATACTACTTTCTTAAACTTTGATTTCCAGGTGGACCACACCTCTGAGTGACTCCCCACAAAGGCTGTGGTTGATGTATGTATGTATGTATGTATGTATGTATTTTGGTACCAGGGATTGAACATTGGGGCGCTAAACCACTGAGCCACATCTCCAGCCCTTTTCATTTTTTTATTTTGCCACAAGGCCTTGCTAAGTTGTTTAGGGCCTTGCTAAGTTGCTGAGGCTGGCTTTGAACTTGTGATCCTCCTGCCTCAGATTCCTGAGGTACTGGGATTATAAGCTGCATCACTGCACCCCGTCACAGCACCATTTCTTGAAAGACCACTCTCTCTTCTGTTCTGTATTCAGAAGCCTGGCCAAAAACCAACTCACGATACATATATGACTTTCTAAATTCTTAATTCTATTCCATTGATCTATGTGCCTATCTTCATATCAGAACCAGCTTGACTACTGTTAATTTATAGTAAGATTTTAAAATGGAAAGTATGAGTTCCCCAACTTTGTTCTTTTTCAAGACTAATTTGGCAATTCTGAACCTCTTGTAATCCCATATAATTTTTAGGATCGGTTTGTCAAATTCTGGGCAAAATCTGGCAGCAGGGAATTTATTAAAGAATTCATTGAATCTATATGTTGATTTGAGATAATGCAAACAACTATGTTAAGCAATTTGGTAAATATGGGGTATATTTTCATTTATTTAAGCCATCTTCAATTCATTTTATTTCAAGAAGACTGAGATATTCAGAGTACAATTTTCACACTTAATTTGTTAAATTTATTTTGTTGATGTTTTTTAATGTGATTCTTTAGGTAATTTAATTTTTTAATTGTTCATTACAATTATATAGGAACAAATGGATTTTTAATTAAAATTATTATTTTACATTAGATTCAATACCATTGTAAAAAAAATACTATAAAGCAATCCTGTGTAATCATCACCCATTTTCCACTAATTATATAATTTTGGAAACTACAATACAATATTTCAACCAGGATATGGATATTAATGTAGGCAAGATATGGAGCATATTCTTTACCACAGTGATTGATGTATTGCCATTTTATAGCTGCTTCCATTTGCTCCTAACCATGCTACTTTGTTGAACCCTAGAAACTACTAATCAGTCTTCCATTGCTTTATTATTGTTATTTCCAGATTATTATATAATTAGAATCATACAGTATGTAACCTTTGAGATTGACTGACTTTTTTTTAATTCAGTACAATTCTCTGGAGATTCAGACATAATAATCAATAGATCATTCATTTTTATAACTGAGTAATATATTTTTGGCAGTCAGAGTTCCCCAGAAAAACAGACCATATATTAGATAGATAGATAGATAGATAGATAGATAGATAGATGAACAGAGATAGGCAGACAGATAGATAGATAGATAGATAGATAGATAGATAGATAGATAGATAATAGATAGATAGATGAATAGAGATAGGCAGATTATAGATAAATAGAGAGATAGATGATACATAGATTGATTGATTGATTGATTGATAGATAACAGATAGATATTTTAAGGACACAATTTCTGCAATTGTGGAGACTCGCAAATCCAAACTCTGCAGGGTGAGTCAGAAGTCTGGAGACCCAGGAAAGTGTTGATGTTGCAGCTCAAGTATGACATCAGTCTGAAAGTCGAATTCTTTCTTCCTCGTGGAAACCAAAGTATTTTTCATATTAAATTATTCAACTGATTAGGTAATGCCCACCTATATTATGAAAGTCTTTCTGTCTTACCGAAAGTTTATTGATTTAAATGCTAACCTAATTAGGAAAATAACATCACAGCAACATCTAGACTTATATTTGACCAAATACCTGTGCACTAGGGCCTAGTTGGGTTGACACAAAAACATTGACCATTAAAATCCATCACTTGTATTAGAAGTTCATTGGACTAGACAAAGGAGAATGAAGGGAAGGGAAGGGCAAGGGAAATAGAAAAGATAGTAGAATGAAACAGACATATATTTCCTATCCTTATATATGAATATACAACCAAAGTAAGTCCACATCACATACAACTGCAATAACGGAATCCTAAATGAAACAAGTATACTTATTCTATGTATGTATAATATATCAAAATACACTATACTGTCATGTATATGTAGAAAGAACAAATTTTAAAAATCCATCACTTCTCATTTTGGCACTTATACACATCCCATTAAATCATACCTAATTTCCAAATAACACGGTCATACTTCCATCCAATATGATATAACTATCCTGTGTACAATCGGAAATGCACTAATCCTTTCCCAGAAGAGAATACAAAATCTTTTGATGATGTTGTCTCTTCTTCTTGATATCCTATAGCTTAAATATTATGATGTTAACAATACTTAAATACTATGCTATAAGAGAACAATATTATGTTATATGCTAATGAGATAAACAAGGGAAGAATATATTTATTTGATATTTACTTAGATACCCAAATATATTTATAACAAAATAAAGATTACTCCTAACAATTATAGTCCTCCTTTCTGTAACTAGTTATGTGGTTGTAGCTGGTACTTACAGCTACCTTTTTCAATTAGTATTCCATATTCCGTTAGCCAGATATTCCTCTATAACTGGTAGGATGAATCAAGTCTTCCTTGCTGAAGAGTGTGGACTATTAGTGTTCATGCTTCAATTGGGTTCTTATAGTTTTCAATTGACTTTTTTTTTTTACAATTTTAAAAACCAGAAGATTTATTGAGTGGCTAATTGTTCAAGACAAACTGGATGCTGCAACAGCTGCCCTCTTGGATTTAGGAGTTGTTCCTTCACGAAATCCATGCTTAAATCTGTAGTATAGAATTTTTAGGTGTCTTATTTGACCAGTCCCAGTGGTATTTCATCTTTTAACCTTAGACAAGAAGCTTGATGACAGGATCAATTGACTTTTAATCACAGGGCATGATAATACTGAGACACCCTAGGAAATCTCCTATGGTCCAGAAATAATCCTTTTTGACTTCACCATGGAGGATTAGTCTGATTTCCCCTCTATAATTTGTATCAACCTTCTCAGTCAGCAGATTAACTCCCTTCTCCAACCAGAAGAGTAAATTCCAAAGTGGCTTGAGTGGCAATCTTTACATCAAGTTCAAAGGACTCTCTGCTGTGTCTCCTGGTTAAAGCTTTTTGTCTTTTACAATGAATACCTCTAGGCCATAAAAGTACAGAGTTATGAGAACAGAAGTTAAACTTTTTTGTTAGTGAACCACTAGAGGTAATAGTGAGTGATGTCACCCACTGTGCCATTCATTGATTCCTTGACCCACAAATTCTGGCAATGGAGAAATAGTACTAAATATTCAGAGGATATACAACCTCCTGGAGAATCTTTCTCCAAACCTGCAAATTGTTACTAGGTACAGCTTGCACTGCAACTGAGTCTCCAAAAGACCACTTGTGATGATTTGTTTTAAGTGTCAACTGGGTTAATGAATAGGTAGATACCTGGTAAGGCATTATTTCTGTGTTTGTCTCTGAGGATGTTTCTGGGAGAGATTGGCATTTAGGTCAGTGGACAGAGTAAAGAAGATCTGCCTTCAAAAAGGTAGGCAGGCATCATTTTATCTGTTGAGATCCCAAGATAGAATAAAAAACAGGCGGTGAATTTATTGTCTCTTTTGTAACTGGGACACTCCTCTTTACCTGCTCTCAGACATTAGAATTCTATGTTCTTATGCCTTTGTAATCTGGAATTTACACCAAGCTGTCTGAGACTGAGAGTTACAATGTTGACTCTCCTTGTTTTCGGGCTATTGGACTCTGATTTATACCACTGTCTTCTCTGGTTCGCCAGCTTTCATATAAGCAGATAGATGGTAAAAGCAATATTTCAGTGTATATCTGTGAGGGTGTTCTAGAAGAGATTGGCATTTAGATCAGTAAACAGAGTAAAAAAGATCTGCCTCAACAAGTTAAGCAGGAATCATTCAATCTGTTCAGACCCCAGGATACAATGAAAAGACAGAGGAAATTGAATGTGTGGGAATTCTCAGACTTCATAATCACAAGAGCCAATATCCATAATAAATACCTATTTTCCTATCTATCTATCTATATCATCTATCTATCTATCTATCTATCTATCTATCTATCATCTATCTATCTACTTTCTTTCTATTCTAATCTTATTCTGTTTCTTCTCTGGAGAACCCTAAATAATATATCATTCCTCAGATATATCAAACTAGCTGTTTCAAGATAATGAACAGCTCGGGGCAGTGGTGCACATCCGTAATCCCAGGGACTCAGGAGGCTGAGGCAGGAGGATCATGAGTCCAAAGTCAGCCTCAGCAATTTAGCCAGGTATTTAGCAACTCAATGAGACCCTGTCTTTACTAAAATACAAAAAAGGGTTGGGAATGTGGCTCAGTGGTTGAGTGGCCCTGGGTTCAATCCTGGTACCAAAAAAAAAAAAAAAAGAACAACATAACATTGGTGAATTTCCCAATTCCCTAAGCCCATTGCTCCACTACATTTGCTGTGAAGTGAGTTCCTTGATCAGAAGCAATTCTCTATGGAATACCATGATGGTGCATAAGGCATTTTATAAATCCAAATGGTAGTTTTGACAGAAGCATTGTTTATAGTGAAGTCAAATCCAGATACAGTAAGAACACAATAATTTGTATAAACCATCTCGGTCAGCAGAGTAACTCCCTTATCCAACCAGAGAGTAATTCCCAAAGTAGCTGAATGGGAACATCTCTGACCAGAATATGATGGAAATAATCCAAAGGAGTCAACCTGTCACCAGGTAGCTAGCTAATCATACTAGGGAATGGATATCATTTTGAGACCTCAGTTTTTGCCTCTGTAAGTCAGACTCTTCTGATTTCTGTTTTGACTCTACTGCCCATTATAGTAATCATACCCATTTTTAATATCTAAATATTATTTAATTGATAAGTAATAATTATATATCATGTTTTAATATATTTATATAATGTAAAATTATTGAATCAATGTAATTTATATATCACTTCACTTATCTATCATTTAATACTGAGATATTTGACATTTATTATATTAGTTTGAAATATATAGCACATTATTATTATTGTTATAGCCACCTAACCATGGAATAGATCTCAAGCATTCCTCTTTTCTAACTGAAACTTTGTACCCTTTGATCAAAAAAATCCCTTTTCTATTCCACTTTAGTCCCATCAGTGACTCCCTATTTCTATGAGTTCAAATTTTTAGTTTGAACAAGTAATTGAGATCATATAGTAATAGCTTTCCTGTGCCTGACTTATTTCAATTAGCATAATATCTTCTAGGTTTATCTATGTTCTCACAAATTATATAATATCCTTATGTTTTAAGCTTAAATAGAATCTTATTTGTATATATCACATTTTATTTATCCATTCTTACTTTGATGGGACACTTAGGTTGATTCCACATTTTGACTGTTGTGAATATACATGTGAGTACAGAAAATCTTTGGACATGTTTATTTCTTTAAATATGTACCCAGAAGTAGAATTACTGGATAATAGGGTAGTTCTATTTTGGGTATTTTGAGAAACCTCTATACAGTTTTCCATAATGGCTATACTAAATTACATTCCCATCAACAATGTATGAGAAATCCTTTACTCCACATCCTCATCAACATTTATCATACACATTTTGATAAAGACATTCAAACAAGTGTGAGAGGATCTTTTCTTGTAGCTCTAATTTTTAAATTTTCCCCAGTAATTATTGATGCTGAGCATTTTTTCATGAATTTTGGGGACATTTATGTGTCTTCTAATAAGAACTGTCTACTAAGTAAATGTTAAGCCTGAAATCATAAAATTACTACAAGAAAATAGAAGAAACAATTCAAGACATTGGTGTAGGCAATTTCTTAGGTCCCCAAAGGCGCAGGCAACAACAACAACAAAAATAGACCAATGGAATTGTATCAAACTAAGAATATTTTGCACAACAAAGAGTTAACATATTTAAGAAATAATCCATAGAATGGGAAAAAATATTTACAAACTAGTCATATGGCTAGAGATTGATATCCAGAACATATCAGTAACTCAAAAAGTGAACACCCAAAACCATACATTCCATTTAAAAAATAAATAAATGACTTGGCAAGTGACTCAAAAAGACGCTTTTCATGAAAAATCCTCAATCTCAGTAATCAGGAAAATGCAAATCAAAACAAAATAAGATATGTTACTGTAGTTAGAATGGCTATCATCAAAGAGATGAAAAAAAAAACCAAAATGCTAGTAAGAATGCAGAGAAAAGTAACACATATATACTATTGGAAGGAACATGAATTAGTACAACCATTATGGAAGACAATATTAAGATAATCCAAAAAACTAAAATTAGAACTACCATGTGATTCACCAATTCCACTAATGGGTCTATAACCCAAAGAGATGAAATTATTACACCAAAACATACTTATACTAATTTTTATTGCAGCACTATTCACAAAAACTAAAGTGTGGAACCAATGCAGATACCTGTTATGATTTGGATGTGAAGTGTCCCCCAAAACCTCATGTGTGAGACAATAATTAGGGAAGAAATGATTGGATTATGAAAGTCTCAACCCAGTCAGCAAATTAACCCCATGGTGGGATTAACTGAGTGGCAACTGAGTGTGGGTAGGATGTGGATGGAGGAAGAAATTTCTAGGCAGCACAGTTCAGGCGGTGACATGGATATTGCTGGCAGCTTTTAGTCAAGTTCATTGTGATATTCTGGAACAGAAAGGAGATTAGAAAGTTTTAAAAACTTGGACTTTAAAGGTAGAAGTAAAACTCGGGCTAAGGAAGTTGCAGTTATTAAAGACATTACTGTCTACTATTGTTAAAGAAATGCTAAAAATTTTGCCCAGTGACAATACGAAAGATGGTTTGAGGGCATCTTAGGAATTGGCAATATAAGATCCATCTCAGACTCAAGAAAGTAAAAGTAAAAATTCTCTTGAGAAGAGACCAATGGGCTACCCTTCTTACACAAGGGAACCTAGGAAGTTTTTTCAATATGTTCAGCTACGCAGACACTCAGAGGGTGATACAGCCAGAATCCCTGGAGGCTTGGCTACTGCTCAAGATGGCTGCAAACCTTGGTATCAACTATGTGGTCATTGTAAGCACAAAAGGATGAGAGGCAGACCTCAATACATTCAGAGAAGCCTTTATTCCTTCAGAGATTTGGGTGCCATTCTGGTCCACTTTCTGGATAGGAAAATGACCGTCAGTTACAGGGGGGATTCTGATTTTATAGGGTATGAGGAGGAGGATGTAATCATTTTGTACATACAGTGACGTATGTTCACCTCAGCTTCACTCAGTCGCAGGGGTAACAGCACAGTACCAGGATGCAGGTACCAGGAACTGGTGAAAGAACAGATGAGTTGTGAGCTCTCTGTTAGCTCAATTATTTAGGGAATATTTTGCCCTTAAGTAGATGATTACAATTTATTACTTGTTTACACTCATGCTAATCAGGGTTTGGAACTGTGCCCAATCAGGTAACATCCAGGTATGCAAAATAAGGATTGTACCATGTCCAATCATGTTTCCACTAATGTCTACTTCTGTCTGTACTAGGGGTCCAATCTGGACCCCCTAAGGTTACCCTGGCAACAGGTATGCTAATTATGGGGAAGTGGTCAGCTCCACTGGCCTGCTACAGCAGGAAGCTCCTTCCTCACAGGTATTCCTGTCAGGCCTGCATGAATGTGGGTCTCCCTTACACATTCGAGGCATTCACTGCTGCCAGCCAAGTGCCAGGGGCTTTTCCCACAGTACAGTTTTGACCATCAGGGGCTAGTTGTACATGTTAAAGCCAGCCCCAGAAGGATGAGTATTCAAATCTTGCCCATTGTCATTCAGGACTAGGTTGACATGGGGAAGGTCAAGGTTTAGGGCCTAGCATTCCATAACCACCCTTTTCCTTTAGGGCTCATTGTTATCAATAATGCACAGGGAGAGGGTTAATGTTTGGCCAATTTCCTTTCCTACTTCTCAAGCCTCACTGTCCATTTTCTTGGGGAGTTATCTTATAGGAATATTGTTTTCCATAACCCTTCAGTCTGGCTCTGCCAGAATGCAGGAAGCTGAAGTTATGGGGTAATGGATGCTTCCACCAATATTTCAAAGGAAGGCCTGGGAGGCCAGGTAAAGGGCAGCAGGGTCAGTCCCTGAAGGCAGCCCCTGTGAGGGTAATGTGTGGACATGTGAGGAGGAAGCAAAGCTTCAGTGCAGATTCCTGAGATTAAGAAATTCCAGTACCATGGAGGATCCACTAAAGAAAGCTACAGGAATTGAGAAAAGACAAGCCAACAGAAAGGCCACTTGGACTGCAACAAACAAGGGCACAGGGGTGGAGCTACACAAGTCTTTGGACAGAATATCACCATGCCATGTGCCCAGATGCTGGGCAGGGTGCTACTGGACTTGTTTGCCCAACTGGATTTCAGTCTTTCTTTAGTCCTGTCCATTATTTCTATGCTGCTCTATTTGTGAATGAAAATATTTCCTCTGTGCCTTTGTGCTTTTATATATTGGATACTTGTACATATCTTTTGATTTTCATAGGAACTCATGAGGCAAAATTGCCCTGAATCTCAGAGGAGATTCTGGACTTGAACTTTGGGGTAATCTTGAACTGCTGATATTATGGGGACTCTTGGAAATGGACAAAATGTATTTTGCATTGTGAGATTGTCATGATATTTTTTTGGGGGGGCCATGGGTAGAATGTTATGGTTTGGATGTGAGGTATTCCCCAAAAGCTCATGTGTGAGACAATGAAAGAAGGTTTAGAGGAGAAATGTTTGGGTTATGAGAGTTTTAACACAATCAATACATTAACCCCCTAAGGGGATTAACTGAGTGAACGTGGGAAGGGTGTGGCTTTAGGAGGTTGGCATTGATGGCACGTCTTTGGTGTATGTATTTTGTAGCTGACAAGTGGAGTATCTCTTTCTGCTTTCTGATCATCATGTGAGCTGCTTCCCTCCACCATACTCTTCTGCCATGATGTCCAGCCTCTTCTGGAGTCCCAAGGAATGGAGCCAGCTGTTTATGGAGACAGTTGTGAGCTCACAAATAAACTTTTCCTCCTCTAAAATTGTTCTTGTCAGGTTTTTTAGTCACAGCAATAAAAAATCTGACTGAAACAATGCCCTTTAGTAGATGAATAGATGAAAAGAATGTGGCAGATATACATAAGGGAAAATTATTCCACCCTTAAAAAAGAATGAAATCCTGTCATTTGCAGCAAGAGGAATGAAACTGGAGGTCATTGTGGATAGAACTAAAGACAATTATGCTAAGTAAAATAAGCCAGACACAGAAATACAAATACCACATGCCCTCACTCATTTGTAGAAACTAGTAAGTCAATCTTGTAGAACAGAAGGGAATAATGATCCACCAGAGAATGGGAAGGGCAGAAAAGAGAGGTGCAGAAATTTCAATAAGGGGCATCCAGACACAGAGCAGAGGAATTGCTTTTGATTCTTTGGCACAGTAAGTTAACTATAGATGATAGAAATATATATTTTGAAATAATTAAGAAAAAAGTATAAAATTCCTAGCACATAAAAATGATTAATGTTTAAAGAGATGGACTAACAAAGCCTGGAGAGGGCAAGGCTTTTATTTGGGAACTTTAACATTGTCAGAGTTATCAGCAATGCAATCACAACATTTAATATTTAATGTTATTGATGTCCCCAGAAAATATAGTTAAGCTACTTAATCTCATCTGATTTTTGTAAAATATCCTTTCAGTGGTATAACCTGTGTTTAGTAGAGATCTCTATATTTGTGTTATTTAGGACTAGATAATCAGACTAGCAAACATAGATGAAGCCTATCTGTGTAGCTTAGGAAGATCTGTAGCCCTAAACCAACTAAAAATTTCTTACTCCAGCAGTTTCTCTTGATAGTTATCAGGCACATCTGCCTAAGAATCTCTCTTCTGTACCTCCAGTCTTTACTTACTGTAGGGGCTAACACCAAGTGTACATCTTAAGTTATATTTAACTATTGTTTCTTTTTTAAATGCCCAAGAATGGCTATGTTCTGGTTTTAACCATTTTGCTAGGTGTTTAAGATCAAGCTGGTCAAATTGACCTGTTTCTATCCTTAAAGAGTCAACTGAGTTCCCCTAGGGGTCACTCATGGGGAACTTGATAGCAGCTTCTTAGCTCCTTTAGTGCCTGCCATTCACTAGGTAGGGTCTCCTTGATGAGGTAGCTTCCCTTGGAAGCATCAGGGATGTCTCCCTTTTCCAATGATCCTCCTCTGCAGCAGGTGCACTGATTAGCTTTTAATAGTCTAGAGGTCTCATCAATCTCCCTGATGGGGAGGTCATGTGGCCGAGAGTTGCAAAGCTCCTTAGAGATGTTCTCTCATTCCCTGGATTCAGGCTGACTCTGAGGGCAAGAGCCAAATACTGGTTTTTCTTGGCCCCTTTGTTTTAATCTCAATCTCTGAAATTGATCTTAAACATCCAGCAAGCCAGTCTCACCAGTCATAAAGTAAGAGTGCTGTCTATAACATTACAGATATTTACCCCCTTTTATTTAACTGGGGTCTGAATTATCTTATCTGTTTTATAGGTGATGGCTTAGTACCTCGAATTAATTTAGGTTGTTCTTGAAACAGTTCTTCTGCAAAACATTAATCAGGCAACAGTTACAGAGTTTACATGGAAAATCCAAAATGGAAATAACAACAGTAAAAACATATCTAGTTTGTGTAATAGCCATCTTAAATTTTGCCTGAGCTATATATTATATCCACTTCTTTGAGATCACAGTAACTTTACAACAAAAAAAAATCTTTTGAATATAACTTTTAAAGAGCTGAAGTCTGGCTTTTTTTGGAGCCATTCTGACATGCAGCAAGGTGGGAAATAGAACCTTATCTCAGGTAAGGGAGGGCTCCTTACAAATCTTAGGTAAAGTGTTCTAGTTCTGAGGTTTATCTTTGAACATCATTTTACAAACTTGACATATATTGTTTCCTGAGTCTATATAAATGGTAGTTAACACAATATGATATATCTCAAACAAATCAAGGAAAGGCTGAGAGTTTTTAAATTTTCTGTGGCATAGTGGCAAAATGCTTTCAACTTTCATGATATTAACCTTTAAATAAATCAGGTTCTCACTAACTTTTAGAAATATATTTCCATTCAAATTTTGATCTCAGTGTAAAAAGTAACAAATTTATATATATATATGTATACATATTTACATATATTTACATATATATATACCCTATTGATAACAGATCCTGTTATAGAACATTAAATGATAAAAATAAGTCTCCAATAAAATTTGCTAGTCTTATAAGTTTAAAATTGCCAGCATAAACAAGTATAGTTTGGAGAATAGCAGATTGATAAATTTTCTGTTTTAAAGACTTGTGTACCTGGAAGATATGAACATATTTAATATACAAAAAAGAGTGACCACTCCACAGACCAAGTTTAGTTTTCAAAGAAAAATTTAGACTCCATAGCACACTACAATACTCTAACAGTTGCTTAACCACAATTGAATAAACCCTGATTTTAAGATTAATTGCTCTAACCTTCAAAGAAGAGCTCATTCCAATACTCCTCAAAGTATTTCATGAAATAGAGGAGGAGGGAACCCTCCCAAACTCATTCTATGAAGCTAATATCACCCTGATACCAAAACCAGAGAAGGACACATAAGGAAAGAAAATTTCAGACCCATATCTCAAATGAACATAGATGGAAAAATTCTTAACGAAATTTTAGCGAATCACATACAAAAGCATATTAAAAAGATAGTGCACCATGATCAAGTCAGTTTCATCCCGGGGATGCAAGGTTGGTTCAACATCCGGAAATCAAAAATGTAATTCACCACATCAACAGACTTAAAGTCAAGAACCACATGATTATTTCAATAGATGCAGAGAATGCATTTGATAAAATACAGCACCCATTCATGCTCAAAACACTAGAAAAAAATAGGGATAGTGGGGACATTCCTTAACATTGTAAAGGCTATCTATGTTAAGCCCACAGTTAACATCATTCTAAATGGAGAAAAATTAAAAGCATTCCCCCTGAGAACTGGAACAAGGCAGGGATGTCCTCTTTCGCCATTACTATTCAACATTGTTCTTGAAACTCTAGCCAGAGCAATTAGACAGACCAAAGAAATTAGAGGAATACGAATGGGAAAAGAAGAGCTCAAACTATCCCTACTTGCTGATGACATGATTCTCTATTTGGAAGACCCCAAGAATTCCACCAGAAAACTTCTGGAACTCATAAATGAATTCAGTAAAGTAGCAGGATATAAAATTAATGCTCATAAATCTAATGCATTTTTATTCATAAGTGATGCATCCTCTGAGAGAGAAATTAGGAAAACTACCCCATTCACATTAACCTCAAAAAAATAAAATAAAATACTTGGGAATCAATCTAACAAAAGAAGTGAAAGACCTCTACAATGAGAACTACAGAACACTAAAGAAAGAATTTAAAGAAAGTCTGAGAAGATGGAAAGATCTCCCATGTTCTTGGATAGGCAGAATTAATATTGTCAAAAGGGCCATACTTCCAAAAATGCTATACAAATTCAATGCAATTCCAATTAAAATGCCAATGATGGACCTCATAGAAATAGAGCAAGCAATCATGAAATTCATTTGGAGGAATAAGAGACCCAGAATTGCTAAAGCAATCCTTAGCAAGAAGAGTGAAGCAGGGGGTTTCACAATACCAGACCTCCAACTATACTACAGAGCAATAGTAACAAAAGCAGCATGGTATTGGTACCAAAATAGACAGGTAGATCAATGGTACAGAATAGAGGACGCAGAGACAAACCCACATAAATACAGGTATCTGATACTTGACAAAGGAGCCAAAAACATGCAATGGAGAAAAGACAGCCTCTTCAACAAATGGTGCTGGGAAAACTGGAAATCCATATGCAGCAAAATGAAACTAAACTCATATCTCTCACCCTGTACAAAACTCAACTCAAAGTGGATCAAGGACCTAGAAATTAGACCAGAGACTCTGCACCTCATAGAAGAGAAAATAGGTCCAAATCTTCATCACGTTGGCCTAGGACCAGATTTCCTTAACGTGACTCCCAAAGTGCAAGAAATAAAAACTAGAATCAATGATTGGGATAGAGTCAAACTAAAAAGCTTTTTTTCAGCAAAGGAAACAATCAGTAATGTGAAGAGAGAGCTTTCAGAGTGAAAATCTTCAAAGAGAGAATCTTTGCCACACACACTTCAGATAGAGCACTAATCTCCAGAATCTACAAAGTACTCAAAAATCCTTACACCAAGAACACTAATAACCCAATCAACAAATGGGCCAAGGAAATGAGCAGACACTTTACAGAGGAAGATCTACAAGCAATCAACAGATTTATGAAAAAATGTTCAACATCACTTGTTATAAGAGAAATGCAAATCAAAACCACCTTAAGATTTCATCTTACCCCAATTAGAATGTCTTTTATTAAGAACACAGGCAACAACAGGTGTTGGTGAGGATGTGGGGAAAAGGGTACACTCATACATTGCTGGTGGGAGTGCAAGTTGGTGCAGCCACTCTGGAAAGCAGTGTGGAGGTTCCTTAGAAAACTTGGAATGGATCCACCATTTGACCCTGCTATCCCACTTCTTGGCCTATACCCAAATGACTTAAAATCAGATTACTACAGTGATGCAGCCACACCAATGTTCATAGCTGCTCAGTTCACAGTAGCTAGATTATGGAATCAACCTAGATGCCCTTCAGTAGATGAATGGATAAAGAAACTGTGGTA